>JASDQU011441633.1:29322-42959 GCA_032191745.1 Picea mariana
CAGATTCGCAATGTGAGTTGTGTCACTGGTTTTTTGACATAGTATGAAGTGTGCCATCTTAGAAAATCAGTACACCACTACAAAGATCGATTCAAACCCTCTTTGTATTCTCGGCAGCCCCAATATGAAGTCCATGCTTACTACATCCCATGGCCTCTTAGGTATGGGTAACGGTTGATATAAGCCTGCATTCTGCCTCTTTCCTTTTGAATGCTGACAAATTCTACATATTTCCATGAATCGTTTGATGTCTGCTCTCATTCCTGGCCAAAAATATGACTCATTTAACTTTGATAACGTCTTGTCATGACCGAAATACCCGGCCAATCCTCCACTGTGTTTCTCCTTCAACAGATTCTCCCTCATGGAGCATTTTGGAATACAAAGTTGATTACCCTTAAACAATAATCCTTCTTAGATCATGTATTATGTCCATTGGCTTCTGTCCCTGAGAATTGGATTCTCAGTTGCCCCATACACTTCTTTAAAATCTGGATCATCTCTGTACATGTTCCTGAGATCATCAAAACCCAGTGTTTTGACTCTGAACTCCTGCAATAGCAAACATTTCCTGCTCAAAGCATCAGCAACCTTGTTAGCAGTTCCAGAAATATGTTTAATTACAAAAGTAAAGTTTTGCATGTATTCAACCCATTTTACATGTCTTTTATTCAACTTCTCCTGTTGAGTCACAAATTGCAAAGCATGATTGTCACTGTATAAAACAAACTCCTTAGGGATCAAATAGTGTCTCCACTTCTTCAGTGCATGTATGACCGCATAAAATTCTTTTTCATATGTGGAGTATTTCACTTTGGTTTCGTTCGGCTTCTCACTGAAGTATGCTATCGGCCTGTCTTCTTGGCTCAAGACTGCCCCTATTGCAAATCCACTTGCATCACATTTTACTTGAAATGTTTTTTTGAAATCCGGCAACACCAAGATTGGTTGTACCGTGATTTTCCTTTTCAACAAATTGAAGCTTTTCTCAACCTCTTCTGTCCAGTGAAAAGACTTATGTCTTTTCTTCACTGTGTCCATCATCGGTGCACTAATTCCACTGAAATTCCTAATGAACTTCCTGTAGAAACTAGCCAATCCATGAAAACTTCGAACTTCAAAGATATTCTTTGGCGATGACCAATTCTTAATCACCTCCAGTTTATCTAAATCCATCCTCAACTTATCTGCAGAAATAACAAACCCCAAATAAATGAGCTCCGTCTTCATGAATGAGGATTTCTTCATGTTTATCAACAGCTTCTCTTGTTGTAGCCTCTACATCACTGTGGCCAAATGTTTCAGATGTTCTGCCTCTATTTTACTGAAAATCAGTATGTCATCAAGTTACACAATGACAATTTTTTTGATGAAATCCTTCAGGACTTCATTCATCAATCTCATAAAGGTACTTGGTGCATTTGTCAAGACAAATGGAATAACAAGCCATTCATACAACCCTTCATTGGTCTTGAATGTTGTCTTCCATTCATCGCCTTCTCTCATATGAATCTGATGATATCCACTTTTTTGAAAAAAAATTGGCCCCACTTAAGCAATCCATCAAATCATCCATTCTTGGCAATGGGAATCTATACCCGATGGTTATCTTGTTGATTTCCCTCGAGTCAGTACACATCCTCCAGCCTTCGCCTTTCTTTGGACTGAGCACTGTCAGAACAACACATGGACTCAAGCTTTCTCTAATCAACCCTTTGTCCATTAAATCCTGGACCTATCTTTTGACCTCTTCATTCTCTTGTGGCGACAATCTGTACACTGCCTTGTTTGGTAAACTAGATCCAGGTATAAGATCAATGTGATGACTTATACTTCTGATCGGTGGCAACGAACGAGGTAGTTCATCCACTACTATATCAACAAATTCCTCCAGTAACTTCTGGATTTCCTCTAGAAAATCATCCACTCTTGTGTTGGTCAAGACAATTCTAGGCTTCCTGACCACGATGAATTGTGGTTCCTCCTTCTTCTTGACTTCCTTAAGAAGTTCCTTCCCACTCATGAGAAGTACAGTGTTGCTTAATTCAGGTTTCGCCTCTTTGTCCTTAATCGGAAATAACATGTGAGTTCTCCCATTCTTCTCTAGGGTGTATGTGTTCTTTCTCCCATCATGAATCACATTCCTGTCATATTGCCACGGTCTACCCAGCAATAGATCAAAAACATCCATGGGAATGACATCACACAATATCTTATCATTATATCCTCCTATCTTAAATTCAACTAAACATTATTTAGTGACATTTACCTGATGTCCTTTTTGTAGCCATGAAACTCTGTATGGACTTGGATGTTCAATAGTCTCCAGCTCCAGCTTTTCTACCATCTCCGTAGAAATGAGATTGTCTGTGCTACCACTATCCACGATGACCTTGCATACCCTGTCTTTGGTCTTGCAAGTAGTTCGGAAAAGATTGATCCTTTTCACTGGATTCTCCACCTCCTCTTCTGGCATTAAGAGAACTTTCCTCATCACCAGTGATCTTCCCCCTTCAACATCCTCTGCCTCAACATTCCGCCTTTGTGCTTTGGTAATGTGAGTCTCACCACCTTCTTTCTTCTTATCTGGAAATTCATAAGACTTGTGTCCAACCTTTCCACATGTGAAGCATTTCACCACTCCACCTCTTCCTCTTCCTCTACCTCTAGCACGAGGAAAAGTGTTTCCATCAGCATACTGTCCCCTCTGCGAACTTCCACCTCTCTCAGTCTGAGTTTGAGGTTTCTTCCAGTCTTCCTTTGGTTTCCGGTTCCTATCCTGGGAAACTTCTTTGCCTCTGGCTTGACTTCTCCCTCGACCTCTTTGACCCTGCTTTCAGCTCAGCTTCTCTTCAGCTTTCAGAGCCATCTGATAAGCATCTTCCACCATTTGGATGGTCATCATGCTCATCTCATCCTGAATGTCGTATCGTAGACCATTAATATATCTAGCAACTTTTTCATCATCACTTTCGCGATGACCTGCCCTGATATTTATCTTGTAGAACTCTTTAGTGTACTCCTTCATTGACATCAGCTTCTGTCTCAAATTCTGCATTCATTGAAACAGAGTGATTTGGTAATCCATGGGTACGAATTTCACCTTCATCTTCGCGACAATTCTATCCCAATTCTTGATCTTTTGCTTGCATTTGCAGTGTCTGTCAGCTTGTAGCTCATCCCACCACAATGTTGCATGTCCTTTCAATCTTGTGACAACATGTTTGACCTTCCTATCTTCCTCGACATCTTCATAGTCAAAATACGTGTCCAGAGCTCTAATCCAGTCTAGAAGCTCTTCAACATCTAGATTTCCCTCATATACTGGAATGTCCATTTTTTCCCTGGCACCCATTCTTGCAACTACCCTAATTAGACGTTCATTTGCTGCATCCTCTACTGCAACTTCTTCTCCTTCATGTCCAGCTTCATCTTCACTTTCAGATTCACTGACATCTCCAACACCGGCTGTGTGCCTCTGTTTTATTTCCACGTACACGAGTCTGGTGCGTATGTCATGCATCTCAGTTTCCATGGCTGGATTTGGCACTTGCCTACCCCTTTCTTCTGGCATTTCCCTTTCCTCTGGCGGATCAGGTGTTTGTCTATCTCTTCTTCTCGACGGCATGGTAAATCTTTCTTTTCCCTGCTTCAAAAAGAAAAGAAAACTTTCTGATGCTCTGATACCAAACTGACGCAGACCTTCCCAACCCTCGGGCCGAAGTCTGCTCACATGATCGTTCTTTGTCTCCTTTGAGTCGAATCGGCTCTTTCGATTCCTTGCTGGAATCTCAATTCAATCGATCCACAGGTCCTTTCGGAAGCTCCCCTGCGCGAACAACACTAGGTGCGAGCTCCACTTCTCCGTGCGACCACAGCGCTATGACCAAGGCCTAACCTAGAAGGCGCTTGTCACAACTCGCCACTCATGAGTTCATGAGTCGAAACTTCCGACTCTTCCTTCCCAATCTCTCTATACCCGAAATGTCAATACGGGTATGGCTCCTTCCCTTGTCATCGCCCTCCGCGCGTGACCACCGGCTAGGCTTAACACTAGCACCTCTCGCTACTCGTCACTTCATGAGTTTCAACGTCGAGCCCCCATACTCTTATCTCATGAATTTTCGAGATGCGAGAAGTCAACGGAGTGTTGACTCCTTTTGCTAGGCGACGCGTGTCCACCTATCTATCACATGGGCCCACCTTGTGGTTCTAACACGTGTCCCTCATGCCCAACTTCGACACTTCATGACTTCGCTTCCCGAAGCCCTGCCTCCTTTATATCCCGACACCCGAAGTGCCGAGATCCCAAACTCCTTGTTAATCCTTATCGCAACTCGCGACTTCAGGATTTTCGGGACAAAAGTCTTGACTTCTTATCTTCCGATATGCCGAAATGTCGAATTCTAACACGTTTCCTACTGCTGACCCACAACGAAACTTCCTACCTTTTCGGAATTTCGGACTTCACGATTTTGCGAATCCTGATGCTAAACTTTCAGTTCTTCAAACCACGAAACCCCGAAATGAGATTATGTGAATGATCCAATGGCCCCTGTTGGCTCAGATCCTACGACTCTTTTTCTTCTGAGCTTTACACTTTAGAAAACACTTGTCGTAACGATCCTTGCTCCTCTACAAGATCTGACGACTCTTGGGACTTCGCGAATTCTCCACGGAGAATTCCGACCGTCCAATGTCTCCTTGACAACTCCTGTGAAATGAACAAGGTATTCCTTCACGGAACTTGTCCACCTGCAAAACAACTTTGCTACGCTTCCTTTCAACACTTCAAGGCACTAACTCTTCTGAACTTTTACCACAAACTCAAGTCTTCAAAAAGACTCCTGCACACACTCCTTGCGGAAACCCTTCAAATACTTCCAAGTATTTGAATTCTTAGACTCTACGCACTCTCTTTGCAACGGTCGTCCTTCAACAACTCCCTCAGGTTGTAAGCTCTGAGATTTCACCCGGCCTGTGCACACCTTGCACGGCTCTTGTGCTTAACTTGCAATTCTACGAGGATGAGAATAACGTTATCTCTTCTGAGCTTTCAGAGATGAAACTCTAGACTCTTGTCAACGCATTCCTTGCGGACAACTTCACTACACTCCTTGCAGGAAACCCTTGCTCAGACAGAGAAACAATTGAAACTCATTCCTTACTCTCCCTCTCTTCAAATTTTAGACATTAAATATGAAATCATACATTCACACATCAAAGCAAATGCATAACAAAGAGTAACAAGCATATATCAATCAGCATGTACAAACATAGAAAGCAATTGAACACCATGAGTCTGAACTAAAGATCTTTGTATTAATCCAGAACTTTTGTACATGGGTTTTTACTTTACACAGCTCTCTGCTTCTGCTCTCCTATGCTCTCTTTGATTGATAATAATTGTTGCTAATAATACAAATGATGCAATATGAGGGTTTCTATAGTCGGTTTTCCCTTCGCTCCTAAAACTGTCTAATCTAGAATTTGATTCTACCTACTTACATTTACTAGCATAAATGCCTCTTAATCCTTCAGACGAGAGCGAGACGCTCAAGGTATGATTACAATCACAAGTACGCCCTTTCTTAACTACTTCATTTATGTTTGGCACATCCTACTTCAAAACAATTTAAACACCTTTGAACATGTGCCAAAAATGCGTTGGCGCTACTCGCGCTCGCTTGCTGCTGACGATGCTCCTGCATCAGCTTGTCATGTCATTTCCGATGGTATGTGGAACTTCACATAACTCCTCACGGTTAGAGAGTTATGGCCTTGTGAAGTTGGAGGACCCTCATGTGTTGGCTAGAAGCCCCAAAAGGTCAAAGAAGTCAAAGTGTTTACAAAGAATAAATTATTTAAATAATAAAGTGAAGTGATGAAGTCAAAGAGGATGCAAAAGAATTATTTAAATAATAAAGTTAATGGAGAACTTACTAATTATGGAAAGTGGTTATAAGTGGGTTAACCCTAAAATAAGGAAAGTGGGTTAATTGGACATGTGGCCTTGTAGACAAAGTGGCTAAGTGGAAAAAGTTGGAAAAAGGTGGCTATGTGGACAATGTGGCTAAGTGGACAAAGTGGATATGTGGAGAAAGTGGCTAAGTAGATTATTCTAAAGGAAGCTACTCGGAGAGTATAAATAAGAGAGCAAGGGTCTGTTGTTTAAGAATCTCTTGAGCATATATTGAAGATCCATTCTGAGTGAGAGAGTCATTGTAGGTACTCATGGATGCATCAAAGTTTTTGTAAGTCTGAGATCTTGACGACAAAAGTTTCAAAAGTTCAGAAACCCTAGTTTCTGAAGGAGCACATGGGCTGCAGTGAGATAGAGAGCGTACATACGTGAGCTGCAGACGCGTACACACGTGAGTTGAAGGAGATCAGAATGCGTACAGTTGGAGCAAGTCATGGAGAATTGAGTGTGAGTTGATGCCAGGTTCCTGAATTCTGAAGTAAGTTCTAGATATGCATTCTATAGGCTCAGATATTCCATAGAAGTTCTGGTATGGTTACATGATTGTTTTGATGGATACTTTTTCTTATGGTATGGTGAATTATTAAGGAATTCTTGGTATGGTTGTTGTGATATGGTTATGTTGGTTGATTGACTGAGTGAGAAACACTCTTATGTTTTTACTGATACGGTTGCCATAGTATACTAGTCACTTATACATGATCAAGTAACATTCATATTGTATGGTTGAGGATAATGAGTAAGTTGTTGGAAAACATAGATGTGTTGTTATTGGTTATGGTATAGATTGGATAGTGAAAGGCAGAAGTGGATGTGATAGAAGCTGCAGAAGATCTGAGTTTTCAAGGAGAGAGAAAACCCTAGTTCTTAAGGAGGCATACGTAGGATGTTGTGAGCTAGATCGCGTACATATGCGGGATGCACCATTGGTAGGGCGAATACATATGCATGTTGCACTACTGATAGGTCGCGTACTTGTTGACATATTGGTATTTGTTGAGGATTGAATCCTCTTCTCAGTTGGTGTTGAGTTGTGTAAGTTGAGTCTTGCATTGTAGAGCTAGTGCTCTTGTGGAGTTGTTACTCTATTCAGTTGTTGCTGATAAAACCCCAAGGATTGTAGTCCATAATAAAAATAAAATTGTACATACATCTTGTGTTCTTTTTGTTCCTTGTGGTGATGGCTTATTGATGATCTATGTTGTTGATATATGTTTACATACAACTGGTTATAAATTGACAGTAAACAGTGATGAGTAAATTGATGATCGCTGACTAAGGAGTTTTTGTGAAAGGAAGTGAAAAAGAACCCTACATTGATTCACCCCCCCTCTCAGTGTGATCGGTGTGTCCAACACATTCATACTATTTCAAATGTGAATGTTTTCTTGTTTTTCTTGTCGCTCATTAGAATGAGGAGAACTTGCACCTTCAATCTTCATAAGAACTCAATTCTAATAGACTGTTCCAGTTTCTTTTATCCCTATTTGATCTGAACTCTTGATGTCATAATTGTTGGAGGTGAAGGAGAGGGAATCCATGTGCTATGAGAGGACCAAAGAGAGAATTTAGTTGCATTCAGTCTCCAAAGAGTCAATTTGATGTTTCCGAAGAAGAAGAAGGTTCATAAATTTGACATTCTGATTTATATTGACATGTTCCAGCTCTGTAACCTTGAAGGAGATTATCATTAATGCACCATTGTTGGCTTGATTAATGTCTTCATTCATGCGAAGGACTTGTCTTGCCTCCTTGATATCGTCATTTTCTATGACTTTTCGAGCTTCCCCTTTCACAGGGACACCGTTCAGAAACACACTTTCATAGGGACACAGTTCAAAAACACACTAAGAGAAAATAAAATGGAAACAATCCATAAAACTAGAAATAAAGAGAAAGCTCAAGATTTATACCAATATCGCTACTCCAAAATGTAATGTCATAGTTATTACACAAATAGAAACCCACATAGGAAACCGAGGAGGCCAAACATGCCTCATCGGATCCTTGTAGCAAAAGAATAAAAACAACATTGTAGACCAAACCCATCCCTTCACCATTGACGCTTAACTATGCTCAGCATAATACTCGTCGCACCTGCTCCAAGAAGCCAACAACCCCACCAAATGAACATAGAAATTACAACCAAGTCCCAACCCCAACAATCCCCGAACCAAACTACAAAGAATTCACCCCAGGGTGGAGCACCAAACCAACATATCCAATATTTTGTGAGGGAATTCATCATGTCATATTAAATAGCCACAAGTGAGACCTAGAAAAATATATGGAAGAACCTTTTGAACAACCCCAACTAAAACGCTATCTGCCTCCCATACTTGGAAGAACCTTTTGAAGTCCTTGCATTTGATTACCCACTAGCTTAGCTGGAGGCTAGGGTCGGGTCATTCGGTGTTACTCGGTTTGGACTGTATTTTGGGTTTGGGGAAGTCCTCCTTCTTATCTCACCTTCTTATAACTGAACTAAATAGAAACAATTTGTTTTATCTCTACTAGGTTGTAGGTGAAGGCAGAGCGGGATATCTATTTGATCATTGGAAAACAAGTGAGGAGATTGGCCTTAGTGGGATCGAGGCAGTGGAATGGGATGCTTGTTGCAGGGATCTTGTTGGTGCAGGGGTACAGTTACAGAATGAAGACAACACGCTCATTTGGATTGGGGGAGACAACACAGGTTGTATTACTATGAAAAATATTTATTGTGCTCTTGCAAAAAAGAAGTGGGAGGTTGTTATTGGGGGATGGAGAATTCATTTGTGGAAGTGGGATTTGGCGCAAAAAAATAATTTTTTCACATGGTTATCCATTGAAAATAAAATATTAATTTGGGACACTTTGCAAAGAAAAGGGTGGGTAGGCCCAAACATATGCCATATGTGTTCAAAAGAGGCAGAATCATGGTTATCCTTACTTGCATTTTCTGTAAGGATGTTTGGATGAGGATAAAAAAAGAGCTAAGCCTTCGGACTGTTTGGGAAGGAAGCACTCTAGAGAGTTGTTTTGAAAACTGAGATAGAAAGGAGGCTTTGCACATTACTCTCCCTTCTACACTTTGTTGGTTTGTGTGGATGGCACATAACAAAAAAATCTTTGAAGGAAGTAATCCCTCTCCTATGTCAGTTGTTTATAAAATCAGAGCAAACTTATCCTCTCGTCCACTTTCTCTGAAGAAATCTGGAACCCATTTAGTTCTGAATCAAAGTTTCAAAACCCCTATAGTGAGTTGGTTTGATGGAGCTACACAGTTAAATGACCACAAGTGTGGGGATGGGGGCTTGATAAAGATCAGTGCAAACTCAGTTTATAAGTGGACTTTCAATTGTGGCATTGGGACAAATACTAGGGAAGAATTGCTTGGAGCGTGGGCGACACATATCTTGGCGGTGAGGCTAAATATCGAAGCTATCCAGGTAATTGGAGATTCAAAGGTTATTATGGATTGGCTGAAGGATAGAAGAAAGTTGCAGATTGCTTCATTGTTGGGATGGATGGATAGAATCAACAAGCTCAAAAAATCTTTTAGGGAGATCCATTACGCTCATGTCTACATGGAGATAAATAAGGAAGCAAACCTTCTCTCAAAAAAGGCTTTGGCGAACACTGAAGGACAGATCAACTACAACTTGTGGATAGATGGGAATGAGGGCCCTCCTCTCTTTTTCAAACTATTTTAGCAGATAGGTCTTTTTTCTAGCCATTCTAGGATTTTGGTTGTATATTTGAGGACTGTAGACACTAGTTTTTTTCTCTCTCTACTCTCATCATAGATGAATCTATATATCTATGAGACTCTTTGGAGTACTTGCTATTATGAGGACTAAAGTGTTTTTCTCTTTTTTGTAAAGCTCGGATCAGAGATTTATGAAATTCTTAAAGGTGCACTTATATTTTGTTTATGTTTAATAAAAGAGGAGACATGCATAGAATGCTTAAAACTTTGTAGTGGATGGAAAGGTGTACACAATTATATTTTCTAATATAAATTTTCTAATATAAATGAATTTTTTTTATGTTGAAAAGCTATATGGATCACTTCTTAACAATAAGTCCACGTGAAGCCTCCCAGCGCATACGGCCATGTAAAACTTTTATTCATTATAATTATGATAACATTGATACTTTCATTCATAATATAAATGCTTTCATTTATTATGTTCATTTATAATATTACATAATAAGTGTTTGTGAAACAATAGCTGCAAGGCAGTATAGTCCCTGCCTTTGACAGGTTTGAAAATTGATAATAATAATGATTGAAGCCAAAACTGAAGACAGCAATATAAAGAACCCCACCAACAAGTTCGATGTTCGATGTCGTTACTTGTAGTGAAATCAATCCAAGCCCCGTTCTTGTAAAAACATGCTCCTTTCCACTCTGTTGAATTATTGATGCTAGGTGCTCCGACGAACAGAGGCAACAAATCGACGACGTTGTGCATGGAATCGAGCAGAGGCCAAGCGACCTGCCAAGGTAGAGCTGGCAATATATCTTTTGGTTGAAACGACACCTTTAACCCGGAAGCGATTGCATACAAAATCAACAACAAAGACACCGTAATTTGCAAAGCGTGAGACATTGTTGTGCACTATTCAAGATTCAATCACTTGTATGTGAAGTTCGATTCCATGATTCTAGCCAGAGCTCCCTTTCATTTTGCCGAATTGAAAGGCCCTCGAATCGATCCAGCAAGACACTACAAGCATCGTGTTCCATGTGCGTTTGTGAAAGGAAAGTGACATACCAAGGCAAGGTGAAGGGAATATGCTGGGAGATTGGAATTTGTGCAAATTAGGAGCCAATTTGTGCGCACACATATCTGCCATGAGCTCCCTGTATTCCTGAGCAGTGTTGTCCCATGCCTCTGACTCCATATGTATCTGCCTTTTCCTAAGTGCCTGGTACTTGTCTTTACTCATCCCCCTTCCCTCCTCCTCATCCTTTCGGTTTCGATTTACTTCTCCTACCATGTTATTGGATTTTACTCTATTCAATAGGCCACGACCTTCATCGTTGCTCGTAGAGACCTCCTCGTCCACATCACTGCTGACCACGGCCTCTGCCGTCGTGCTGGCAAAGGCCTTGGTTCCAGGTGGCTGCCACGGAGGTTCTACAGCATTGCCACCTATAGAGCCAAACTTCACTGTCCTCGCAAAAGATGGCAAATGCACGGCGCTATTGAGAATCGTTTTTACATCTAAACTGGTACGCACAGAGTCCTCTACACAAAAATCTTGACGGTTCCCTCCCTGTACAAAGGCCAGCCCACTAAATCTGTTATAATCCGCTGCTTCTCGCTTTAAATATGCAGTTTGCGTCCTAAGAATGAGAATCTACGTGACAGGAGACTCTTGGTGGCTCGATTTCTCATGTAATTCTTGACCGCTTCCAGGCCAGCTCTAACTATCTTTGGCGGTGGTATGATAATTGGGTTTCCCTCTAGATTTAGTCGTTTCAACTGCACCAGATCTCCAATCAGATCGGGAAGGCTTTTAATCTGGTTATAACTCACGTGTTATTCAACGAGCTCAGTCAGCCCACAGATAGAATCCGACCATGCTTCGAAGTTGTCACAATTGTAACTAACGTTAAGAATTTGAAGGCTTACAAGTCTTTCAATATCTTCAGGCGGATATCTATGGTTGTTCTTATGGACGTCCAGAACACGGAGAGACATCAGGTGGGAGATGGAGGAAGGGAGATTAGAAAGCTTGTTGGAATGAACATAGAGCTTGCGGAGGTTAAGCAGTTCGAATCCCAGAGCATCAGGCAACTGTTGTAGCCTCTTGAAATCCGCAATCAGCTCTTCCAGCGAACTGATAAATTTGATTTGTAATACGTTAGCTCTAAGATCATACAATTAATCAAATCTCACAGAAATCCGATGTTCTTTCAAGAAATCAAGGGTTCGAATAAGATTTTTATCGGCAATTTTGAACTCATTCTGGCAATTCATCAAAGAAGTTTCCAGAAATATTGAGGATTTTGAGATTTGAGAGCTGACCCATGGAATGCGGTAGCGATGTCAGCTGGTTCAAATGGATATCCGGAGTTTTCAAATTCAGTAGACTCGTCACGGATTTGGGCAGACACCGCGTGAAATTGATCAACTTATTAGCAAAATCACAAACGTTTTATATTTTACTGCTGTCAACCGTATGTAATGCTGAATTTACCTTGATATCGTTTTTAAAAAGGTCGAGTTTGGCGATGGCCGAGAACCTCTGTGCCTGCGGTCTAAGAAGGCGGTGTAGGGGATAAGCTCTGGCAGAGGGCTGGGACGACGAGGCAAAGACTTAATCAATACACTAATTACAGGTAGCAAGGGCATTGAAAACAATAGCTATCAGATCGAAAACTTGATCGAGATCAGATTGCAAATATTAATGCTCGCTTTCACCTTGGGAATAACACTTTAAAGTGGAAAGCCAATGGGGAGACAGAAAAATGAAGTTTTTAAATTTATTTTAATCTTAATAAAAGAACTACTAAGATTTCCCTGAGTCCAATATTGTGAATCTAAAAAAATTTTAAGTCAAACATAGAACTAATTGTTAGAGAATAATAGAGAATAATGGAGAAAATCCAGTAATGTTGTTACAAGTAGATTCATCGGCAGTTCAGATCCGTTTATATCGGAGTCTGTTAAACCTACTCTTCTGATATATATGTAATGATTTCTTCAATGGAATAATATAGAGATTGTTGTGTTGTGTTGTATGTTCTATCTGTTAGCAATCCATGTTTTCCTAATTTGGTATCAGAGCAGGCTCAGCCTTGACTCTCTCACGAGAGGGGCTGCGATCATGCAATCTAGACAATGTTAATCTTCTGTAAATAGATTAGCGTGGAGTGAGAGTGGATTGTTTTTATTTATGTGTTAGTTGTTTGTTTGCCTACCGCTTGGTTGAGGATTTGCAGGATTTGCAGCATGGAGGTATCGCCGCCGGTTGATCTGCGCACACAAGGATTGCTGCGTTTATTGAATCGTTGTTGAACTCTGTTCACTGAAAATGCAAGAGTGAGCTGCTACAACAAAAGAAGAAACCCGTTGATCACTGTGGAGAAACCATCCGTCCTGTGCAAATCGCTATGCAAGGAGATCCGTTCAATCCGACGTGAGAGCCGTCATGTTGTGCAAGGAGATCCATTTTTTTTGTTGCTGCAGGAATCGCCTGCCTAACGATCAGATCTGGAAATTGATTCTCTCATCAGCTGTGTTGCTCCTCCACCAGTACTTCTTGCCTCCGCTGCAAAATATCGTGATACACAAATTCTTGATGATTTTACCTTCGTTCTCGAGAGTTATCACACTGCTGAAGACTGTGCTGGGCTGAAAGTCATTGAAGTTCTGAAGTCATGCATCCGTCAGAGTTTTATGTCAAATTTGTTATTTTTATATATATATTATGTGAAATTTATTGTGTAAAGAAGAACCAATTATTGAACAGATTTACACAATTTAAAATAGCAATTCTCGACGTTCTTCGGTGCCGAGAGAATGTATCGCTAATTTGATTGTGAGAACCTGTTATATGTTGTAGACTCTTGTTGTACTTCGGTGCTCCAAGATCGACAATTACCGGTTACATTTACCTGGTGAGTTTAAAGTTTTGTGTGTAAGTGTTTATGTAA
>JASDQU011441634.1:9736-21793 GCA_032191745.1 Picea mariana
GGCAGGGGGGGTCCAGAATCCCATATGCACCATTGATCTGAGCATGCAAATTGCTGCCGCTCAGACTTGCTTGCCGCTTACCACAGGCGCATTTGCGTTCAAAACTTAGGACAAGTGGGTTTTAACCCATCCTTTTGCATTCTAACCCCCCTACAGGAAATATCGCTAACATTTGGCTCCATGGGGGATAGAGTTGTCCCTGTGATGCTCTAAGAACTCTTTTGCAGATTCAGTGCCTTTGCTATTGGGCTATGGAGTCATTTATTAGTCCGAAAAACAAAACATAAACAATATTTACAAAACAAAACAAAAAGAGCCGAAGGTGGCTCACAGAAAACATTTTTTTAAGAAATGCCCATTTACTGGGCCATTGAAGACTTCTTTGCCTTCCATATCCTGCAACCTGTAAGTGTTATTCGAAAATACTTCAAGGATCTTGAAAGGCCCAAACCAGAGGGCATCAAATTTACTGTGTTTGCCCTTTTCCTGCCTGGGTGCATCCCATTTGAGCACCAGATCACCCTGCTCGAATTCTTTCTTTTTGCTCCTCCTGTCAAAAACTTGCTTGATCTTCCGCTGATGATTGTAGGCCCTATTCATGACCTGCTCTCTGATCTGCTGCACTTCCACCATCTGATGAATTCTTCTGATCACATGGTTAGGTTCTCCTTCAAAGTCCTGGAGGATATTTGTCACAGGTAAGGCGAGTTGAGTGGGGAAAACGACCTCTATTCCATAAACAAGTTGGAAAGGAGAGACGCCCAGGGATTTCTTAGTTGTCACCCGATCAGCCCAGAGAGAAAATTTGAGCTTTGAGTCCCAGGCCCTTTTATTGTCCTCCGGTAGATTCTTAATGAGCTTGATCGGACTTTTATTGGAGGACTCTGCCAATCCGTTTCCTTGAGGATAATAAGGAGTAGAGTGAAGCAGTGAAATATCGAACTGTTCACAGAACTTGACCAGAGGCTCAGACCGAAATGGGGAAGCATTGTCGGTGATGACTCTGCTAGGGCAGCCAAACCTAGCTATGATATCTTCCAGGAAGCTGATAATTACTTTGTGAGAAGTGCTTCTGGTAGGGACAACTTCTATCCATTTGGTGAAATAGTCGGTTGCAGTCAGAATCCATCGGTGCTGGCTGATTGAGGTAGGATGAATTTCCATGATGAAGTACAATCCCTACTGCTGAAAGGGTGCAGAGACTACCACATGCTTTAATGGAAGGGATTTGAGTTGTTGTTTTCCTGAGAATTTCTGGCATTTGATGCAAGCTCTGATTTCTCTGTAGACATCAGGAAATAAGGTGGGCCAGTAATATCCAGCTCGGAGGATCTTGTGAGCTGTGGTATTCCAAAAATGATGACCTCCATAGAGACCACTATGGAAATCGAACATAACCTTCTGGGCTTGTTGTGGGTTCAGACACCTTAGTAATACCCCCAGAGGATATTTCCAATACAAAGTTTGGTCAATGAGGCAATATCTGACCGCTTTGACCTTTAAGGCTCTAGCCTTGTTTTTTCCCAATCCATCAGGGGGATTTAATTCTTGTAGAAAGTACAAGATATCCTTGTACCAGGTGCATGCTGCTAGTGGTAAGGCATTCTGGGGCTGCGCGTGGGATGACTCAGCTCACTCGTTGATGAAATTGATTCCCAAGGCCCTGCAATTTGATTCAGCCAACAACTTGGCTAAACCCTACCCCTTTATCAGCTTGGTGGGCTTGATTTCCAGATCGTACTCTATAATTTTGGCAATCCACTTACCTCTTCTTCCGTCTATGGCAGGCTGTATAAGAATGCCCTTCACAGAGGCTGAAGGGACATATGCAGTGATCTTCGAATGCAAGACATAGACTCTGAATGCTTTGAGAGCCTTCACCAAGGCATAGGCCTGCTTCTCCATGATATCGTACCGGAGTTCTGCATCTCTCAGCACCTTGCTAAAGAAGGCAATAGGTTGTTCTCGCCCCTGACCATTTTTCTGCAATAAGACTGCTGCTATTGTATCACAGGAAGCAAAAGAGAAAATCAGGAAATCTTTAGAATAATCAGGACTGATAAGCACAGGTGGCTCAGTCAATGCTTTATTTATTTGGACAAAAGATTCCATGGGTTCAATAGTCCATTTCACTTCATTTCCCTTCCTGAGCATGGCTGTGATGTGTTTCACCAACTCAGCAAAATTTGAAACAAATCTCCTCAGAAAATTTATCTTCCCGAAAAAGGCCTGGACTTCCTTCTTAGATCTGGGCAGTGATAGAGTATAAAGTGCTTCTACCCTGCCAGGATCAATTATCACCCCCTCTGCTGATACTATATGGCCTAATAGTTTTCCCTCTTGCATAGCAAACAAAGATTTCTTGGGATTCAGGGATAGGCCAAACCTCCGACACTTCAGGAAAATCTTCTTTAAGTGGCAGCAGTGTTCTTTATTAGTCTTGGAAAAGACTGTTATGTCATCTAGGTAAATCACCACAAACTTATCTTTTTCCCCGATGAAGGCTATGTCCATGGCTCGCTAAAATGTGGCTCCCACATTCATCAATCCAAAGGGCATTTTGGCATACATGAATGTGCCCCAAGGAGTGGTGAAGGCTGTTTTTTCTCGGTCCTCAGGCATGACTGATATTTGATTGTAGCCAGAGAAACCATCAATCATGGATATCCTAGATGCACTAGTGACCTTCTGCGGTATGTGGTCCATGTTGGGTAGGGGATAATTGTCTTTCCTTGAGCTCCTGTTCAAGTTCCTGAAATCGACACAGAGTCTGATTTCCCCACTTTTCTTTCTTACCGGGACCAAATTGGCTACCCACTCAGAATATCTCAAGGGGACAATGATTTGGGCATCCAACATATTTTTCACCTCTTTCTCCATGACAGGTAGCAACATGGGATTTATCTGTCTCAACTTCTGCTTGAAAGGTTTAGCCTCTTCTTTCAATGGGATCTTGTGCTCAATGACTGATGTGTCATACGTCTTGAGGTCTTCGTAAGTCCATGCAAACACATCAACAAACTCCCTCAACAACTTAGTATTTTCGGCCCTCTGCTCCTCAGTCAAACTCCTTGACAACTTAACAAACTTGGGCTCCTCTGATGTGCCTATGTTGCACTCAGTTGTGTCAGCCTCGTCACCCGAAACTCTACCCTTTACTGCCACATCATTCCCATCGAACAACCTTTCCAATGGGATTAGTCCTTTTGGTATGTGACTGTTCGGTAGTTGAATAATCTGATGATCAGAAATTTTATTCAAAAACTTTCTAGGGTGATGGTCAGGGGCTCCTCCAATGTCAGGGTTCTCATCTATGTGTGATGCAGAAAAGTCATCAATGGAATGAAGAAACTTTTCGATCTCCTGATCATCTTCGAATACCTTCCAATGCTTGACATTGTCCGGTACAGAGGGTCTGTATTTTATTTCAATATCGGATCTGACAGTGGGCAGCGTAGGAACTTCGAGGAAACTAGCTTTGAAAGCTAAAAAGTCGGCTAGAGCATTTTCTTCCCTTGGAATGAAATAGATGTTAAAATCCAGGAGGAAATTATCAACTAGGTCCCATACCTCGTTTCTGTAATTCTTGAGTCAAGGATGCTTAGCCTGATAAACATTTTTGACCTGCTGGACAATCAATTCTGCATCCCTGAACACAGCCATCTCCTTAATTCCCATTTCCTTGACAACTCTTAATCCCAGAACCAGAGCTTCATACTCTACCACATTGTTGGTGGTGTCAAACTCCAGCTTATATGATAGAGATGTGGTCTTTTGACAGGGTGATATGAATACCACTCCGGCACCTGCACCTATACTGGAGGAAGCTCCATCAAAAAACATCTTCCAAACAGAGGTGGTTGGAGGGGGTGTCCCTTGATCGAGAATAGGCTGCTTTCTAATCTGCAAAGGGGCCTCAGGGGTGTGGGTGAGCTGCAGCAAACTGGAGCCCAAATCAGTGTCCAAAGCATAGATGGGGTGATTGGTAGGGTTGGCTTCATCACTGATTATGTAGGCCAGTTGGGCTTCCCTACATTGTCTTCTATGCTCCCCTCCAAACACTAGAATAGTGGCATATGTGAGGTCCATTTGTAACGTTCCTCCAAGTCTCTTAATCCAAGATCTTGACAATAGCATGCCAAACTTAGGGTGGACATTAGCTACCACAATATCCATGACCATACTCTTCATGGGCAGCTGAAATAGGGAAACTACCGGGTCCTTGATGACTCCCAAACACTGAACTTTTCTGGAGTCAAAATAATAGAGGTCATGATAGGCTCGGGTGACTTCTAGTCCTAGCTCTTCCATGACAGTTTTGGGCATGAGGTTGTGAGAGGCCCCTGAATCCATTAAGCAGTTGTGCAGCACTTTATCATGTATGTTCAGGGAAGTGTAGAAGGGAGGGGATGAATCATCTCTATCTTCTACCATGGGACCTAGGACAACTGCAGGCCTTTCATCTTGGAGGTTTATGGAGTCTGTGAGAGGGTATGAGGCTTCAGATTTCAACAGCTTAGATAAGCATTTTTTGAATTCCCCATGTTTAATTAACTCAGTGAGTGGCACAGGAATTCTGATCTTTTGAATCTCATGTTCGAAATTGAAAGGAGATATAGGCTTTGGGATTTATTTTATTTCGGGAACATGATTATGGATAGTGGGAGAGAGAGGTTGAGCCTTCTTACCTCTGTGAGCGTCTGCTACTTCATTAGCAGGTTTCTCTGTTCTAGTGGATTGCTCAGGAACATCAAGTGTTGTTGTCCTTTTGTCGGACCCCAGGTTGTACCTGCCTCGACTGCCACTAGCTTTGTCTCCCTTGCTCAATTCATTTAGCTGACTATCCATGAGAGACTCTTCATAAGTCATCTGAGTGAGATGAGGAAAAGGAGGAGTGTCTTCTAAGCAGTGGATTTTAGGGTCAAGCTCATCTGTTTCTCTTTCCTCTTCATGGGCCACCAAATGGTTCTGAAAAGGGGCTTGAATTCTCTGGTCTTCTCTGTCTCTTCCTCTTTGTTCCCTCGGGAAATCCTGAGGCATATTATTAGCAGGTCGTCTGAGACCTCTATTATCCGTGTTCTGGGGATTTCTGTACATGGGCTTCCCTTCTAATTCCAACTTTTCTATCTTGGCAACAAGTGATTTTAGGGTTCTAGCTGTCTCATCTGTCTGATGGGGCAGGGGGGAGGAATTGGATGAGGGAGCTATGGAATTTTTCTTGAAAGTACTTCTATCACATGCATTCCTGAGTTGGATGACAACTAATATGTTAGATTCCACCTCCACGGCCGTATCCTGCATGTGGGCCAGCGTAGCGTCTATTCTCTCCCTCGGCAGTAGGCATAAATCGAGATCAAAAGCGCTGGAGTAAGTGATATTTGCAGAGGCTTCGGAGGGTTTTATCTCAGCAGGGATCCTGCTGTACATCTTATTAAATCTCTTGGAAAAGTTGGGGACAGACTCTCCTTCCTTTCTCTTCAACGACCTGAACTCTGTCATGTAGTACATGAAGTCTTTTTTATCCCCCCACTGCCTTAAAAAGGCATGGTCTAATGCTTCGATCCCATCAATAGATCCGGGAGGCAGGGCCTTGAACCACTTTCTAGCCTCTCCTTGGAGGCCGTGGACAAAAATCCTCATCCATACGTTTGCATGCATGATGACTTTGTCATCTGTGAAACTGTAAAAGGCTTCTAGGTGCTCATCTGCAGTTACGTCCCCCTCACCCGTGAATTTGGGTAGCTGCTTGAGGTAACCATCTGTTGGGAGGGCATTGAGGGGTTGAGGTAACACAAGGGGAGCATACCTAGCGGCTATTATAGCTTCCATCCTGGTCATAGGAGGATTAACACCAACCATAGGAATATTAGGTAAAGGAGAACTCGGAGGAGAAGGAATGTGGATGGGAGATGTCAGAGAAGAGGCTCTTGGAGGAGATAATTGAGAAAACAGAGAGAGAGCCAAGGGACCTGAATGTGCAGATGCTTCTCTCTGTGCAACAGTAGCAATAAAAGGAGGGGTGGTGAAACCTTCAGAGGCTTGAGGCCTGTGTTGAGGTACAACTTCCAGGGAGGGGGGAGTGACAAGGATCTCTCTTTCTGATACCAGACCAGGACGAGAAAACTTAGCAGGAACACTCCCGAAATTCAGAAAATGGTAAACCTCAGAGGAAGGACGACTAGGAAGCTGAGAATAAGAAAATGGAGTTCTTATAGAAGGGGAAGGCACATTACTTGTTTCAGCGATGGAAACTTCTTTCATAGAGCTCTTTCCCTTTTTGCGCACCACTTCCGAGTCAGCTTCTGGTGTAGCTAAAGGCAAGTGTGGATTAGACCTCGTGTGTCTGCCTCTCAAAGCCACAATTGATAGAGCAGGTTCTCTCCAGCGGAGTCGTCACAATGGAGTCACCAGGTGCACAGTAGCAATCTTTAAGTTCTGATTTCTGATGCACCTTCAGAATCAGTTGATCTTTGTCGTTCAAATCCGGGGAAAATATTCAACTTCGTCCCCAGCAATGGCGCCAAAAATGTTAGCGTTAGAAGTCACTCCTGGATTGCTTGCAGGAGCAGAGCCTGACACCCATCAGTTTAATGTCACGATTTGTTTATAAGGGGTGACCGAATGGAAGCAAACTCGGAACAATATCGTCTCAACTCAGAAACTAGGCCAGGTATGCATGGGTGAGTGAGGTCTTAGATAAACTTCAAATAGTGAGTTGTAGTAAGGGTGAGTAGGGGGAAGACTTGCATGAGAAAAGTGTGAAGGTCTACCATAAACATCAGGTTTGTAATAGACTGGAGAAGAAAGCATTTGAATGCAATATCCTCTTACATTCAAACACAAAAGACCAGAGAATACAATAATGTCATAACAAATCCTTTATCATAACATAACTGCAACAATCCACGCGAATCATTCGATCATGAACTCTCTAATATGAGATGAAAACATAGATGGAAAAAGGAGAACTGTTTGTCATAAAACAAGAAATCTCAAACACAGATACACGACCCAGAAAGCTAGAATGTTTGCTGAAACTTTACAGTCGGGAGCTTAACTCTACCATTGATAGATACAAAAATGGTGAAGATGCCTTCATATACTCAAACTAGCAACAACAACAAAATCGAGATGTAGCATTAAAAGCTTTGCGTCTGCATGGCTTCTAACAATCTACAGCTGCAATCTTTGAATGGTCATGCAACTTATGGTAGACGCGATCGATCTTCTGACAGTTTCATCGGCGAATCAACGTGCCTTTAATTCATTGCTGGACTTTCCCATTATGGCGGAGGTGATGTCTAACCACCACCAACTGCTTCAATAACTGCTTCGTTGGGATTGAGAACGGCCCGGCCAACTCAGCACTTTGGGATGTGAAAAAATCCTCGTGCTGCCACCTGGCATAACTGAATGGCTTGGCGAATAGGCATGGAGGCCAGCGCGAAGGATGGGGCGTATGACAGGAGTGGTGGCGTCAGATCATGAGGGCATGAAGGAAGTGGTGAGGTGTGAGAAGGGCAACAGAGGAGGGCACATGGCGGAAGACAAAAGGTGGAAGGGGGGGGAAGACGAGAGATAATGGGCTTGTTCTTTGGTGAGAGGCTGACGTGGAAAGGAGTGGGACACATGGCAAGCAACGAGTGGATGATGAGAAGGAAGGAGAACCACGCAGACCAAAGAGGGGAAGTAGATGGATGATACGCGGTAGCAAGAGAAAGGTGGTTCTGGAAGATGAAATGATGGGAGAAGGGCCCACGCAGGCTAAACACAGAGCAGCTGCGAATGATGGGATCGCATGAGCGCCGTTGATCTGGGCGCTAAGATCTCGACCGTCGGAAAGCTGCACCCCTGATTCCGGAGCCCCCCCCTCCACTTAAANAGACCATTGAAGAGGATGCGCCCCCGATTCCGGACCCCCCCCTTCCGCTTAAAGGTAGAAAGGTGGGTAGGGTCCGGAATCCCATATGCACCGTTGGATCCGAGCGCGCGAATTGCTGCCGCTCGGACTTGCTTGCCGCTTACCACAGGTGCATTTGCGTTCAAAACTTAGGACAAGTGGGTTTTAACCCATCCTTTTTCATTCTAACCCCCCTATAGGAAATATCGCTAACACATTCCTACAAATTAAATTTCCAGTGCACTAACAATGTTGCAGAGTATGAAGCTTTAATGCTCGGTCTGAAGCTATTGAAAAAGGTTGGTGCTAAGAAGATAATGGTAAGGGGTGACTCTGAATTAATAATCAAGCAAATTAAAGGTGAGTATGCTGCTAAACACCCACGCCTTAGAGCCTACAGGAATGTTGTTCTTGATGCTTTGAAGTGTTTTAATGAGGTTGACTTGCAGGTAATGGCGAGGGGACAGAATATTCTGGCCAACGGATTGGCTACGTCAGCAGCCTCCTGCAAGATTCCTTTCCGCCAAACGCGCCCATACACTGTTGAGGTGAAATGCAGACCGACGGTTCCCGATAATATCAGGTACTAGCAAGTGTTTGGAAATGATGATCAGATAGAGGACTTTCTGCAATGCAAGAACGATTTTGAATGTACAAATATAGATTTAGAAAATGAAGACGAAAATGTAAATAGTTTGGATTTGGAAATAGATAGTGTGAATACTATAGATTCAGGAGTAGACACAGTGGATTCAGGAGAGTTAGCAGATGTTGAAATGGATGCCGATGTTTTACAGTTGAAAAACAATGTTTTACTTAGAGGTCTTGTTCCTTTAGAAGATATTTTTGACAGTAACGATGTAGCTAAGAAACCAAAAATAGAAGCTCATGGACAAGAGATAGAGGACTGTAATATAGGAACTGAAGAGAAGCCTAGGATGGTCAAACTGTCCAAATCATTACCCCCAGAACAAAAGCTTAAATACATTGAGCTATTCAAAGAATATTCAGATGTTTTTGCGTGGGGCTATGAAGATTTGAAAGCCTATGATACCAGCATCATACAACACAGGATTCCCATAAAGGAAGAACAAAAACCATTTAGGCAGAAACTTAGGAGGATAAATCCCAAGTTGCTTCCTCTGATAGAAAAAGAAATCAGGAAAATGTATGATGCCAAGATCATAGTCCCTTTACGTTTCTCTAAGTGGGTTTCTAATTTAGTCCCTACACGAAAGAAAACTGGGGAAATCAGGCTCTCTATTGATTTCCGGAATCTGAACAAAGTATCCCTGAAAGATAATTACCCATTACCGAAAATGGACCACCTCCTACAAAGAGTGGTCGGGTCTAGTAGGATATCTTTGTTGGATGGTTTCTCAGGCTACAACCAGGTCCTAGTTCACCTGGACGATCAAGATAAAACCGCTTTTACCACACCATGGGGCACTTTCATGTATGTGAAGATGCCTTTTGGTCTGATGAACGCAGGAGCCACGTTTAAGAGGGCAATGGATATCGCCTTCATGGAAGAAGCAGTAAGTTTATTGTCATTTATTTAGATGATGTGACTATGTTTTCCAAATCTGATGATGAACACCTGCGGCACCTTAGACGAGTTTTTGAGAAATGTAGAAGGTTTGAGATTTCTTTAAATCCTAAGAAGTGTCTTTTTGGGTTAGAAGAGAGAAAAATGCTGGGACACATCATCTCTAAAGATGGAATCAAAATAGACCCCAGCAGAATAGAGGCCATCCTAAAAGTAGAGCACCCCAGAAACCTCAAAGAACTACAGTCTTTTATCGGGCAATTTAACTTCCTATGAAGATTCATTCCCAATCTGGCTGAACTCCTCAGAAATATAACGAACATGCTTAAAAAGGACGTAAAAATCAAATGGGACTCTGAGTCCAGACAATCCTTCAAACAAGTCAAACAGGCACTCACAGAAGCCCCAGTTTTGATCAGTCCCGATTTCACTAAAGATTTTTATCTTTTTTCTTTCGCCTCTGAACATACTATAGCAGCGGTGTTACTGCAGAAGAACAGTGAAGGGTATGAACAACCCATATATTTCTTCAGCAAAGCATTAAGAGATGCTACCTTGAACTACAATATCATGGAGAAGCAAGCTTTTGCTTTGGTAAAAGCTATAAAAGACTTCAGGGTCTACATTCTCCATTCCCAGACCATAGCTTATGTTCCGAACGCGGTAGTAAAGGATATTCTAACATAGGACAACCCTGATGGAAGAAGGGGAAAATGGATTGCTGTAATTTTAGAATACGATATAGAGATTAAGCCTACAAAACTAATCAAAGCCCAAGGCCTTGCTAAATTAATGGCTGAATCTAACTTCCAGGCCCTTGACATTAATTTTCTAGATGTTGTAGATGAACAGGGTGAGATGGCGACTCCAAATGTTAGAGAGGTATTTCTCAACTCTCCATGGTATGCAGACCTTATATTCGTTTTACAAAATTTACAAGCTCCCCCTGGTTTAACTAAGACTAAAGCTAGATTTTTAAAGTTGAAGGCTTTGAAATTCTGTATTCTAGAAGGAAATTTATATTGGAAAGACACTGCAGGTATTCTTTTAAATTGTTTGCTAAAAGACGAAGCTGATAAAGTGTTGCAGGAGTTTCATGCAGGAGAATGTGGTGGCCATTTGAACTGGAAGGTTACAGCCAACAAAATACTCAGAGCTGGCTTTTACTGGCCCACCCTGTTTGCAGATGTACATCAGAAAGTAACAGCATGTCACCAATGTCAACTGTTTGAAGGCAAAAGGAAACTCCTTCCTTTACCTCTGAAACCTATATCAGTTGAAGCCCCTTTCTAGCAATGGGGACTCGATTTCATTGGAGAAATACATCCCCCGTCTTCAGGCCAACACAGGTGGATTCTTACTGCCACTGATTATTTTACCAAATGGATCGAGGCTGTACTAAGTAGGCAAGCCACTGACTCAGTAATTATCAAATTCCTTGAAAACAATATTTTATCTCGTTTTGGTTGTCCTAGAAAGATTATCACTGAAAATGCAGCTGCCTTTCGGTCGAAGAAAATCATAGACTTCTGCAACTGGTATCACATTGGTTTGGGGCATTCCACAACCTACTACCCTAAGGGGAATGGGTTGGTAGAGTCTTCAAACAAAACTCTGGTAAATATCATCAAGAAAACATTGCAGGAAAACAAAAAATCATGGCATGATAAGTTGGTATTTGCTTTATGGGCAGATAGATTGACCACCAAAAGGTCAATTGGTATGTCGCCTTACCAGCTGGTCTACGGTACAAAGGCAGTTTTCCCTACTTCTCTAGGAGTCCCTGTCATGAAATTACTTCAAGAGGTGCAAGCTGAGCCAAATGAATCACAGAGAAGAATCAACCAGATGATTCATTTGCAACAGACCAGAGAAGAAGTTTTCAACAAAACACAGGTCATCCAAGAAAACATCAAGAAGATATTTGACAAAAGAACCAAGGAAGATGATTTTGAGCTGGGAGATTTGGTGTTGAGATGGGATGCCAGGAATGAGGACAAGGGAAAGCATGGGAAATTTGACAACCTGTGGACAGGTCCTTACATGATTCAAGTTTTCAGAGGAAACAATGCTTTCTTGCTAAACAACGTCGATGGGTCAAATCTACCAGGAGCACCTGTGAATGGCAGAATGCTGAAACATTATGTCCCACCTCAGTAAAAGATTTGAAGAACTCACTCTCCATTGTACATACCAGTTTAATTTTCATTTTTCCACTTGCATTTTCTGAGTGGGAAACATTAGTCAGTGGGTTGAAGCCCGAAGAGAAGGCCCTAAGCTGCTGACCATTGTTTCCCAAGTTTTGAGAATAAGACCAATGGAGGCTACTAGGAAGATATGTTCAGAATGATAGGAACCAGGATTCTTGGCACTTAACAGGGCAAGTACCATCCCCAGGTGGAGCCGCTGTTATCACCCCATAAATTATGGGAATCAACTGATGACTTGGATATTATCTGTATCTAGTGTCTTTCTTGATAAATGAGTTTTCATTCTAAAAAAGGAAAAAGAAAAAGAAAAAGGAAAAAGAAAAAAAAGAAAAAGAAAAAGAAAAGAAAAAGAAAAAGAAAAGAAAAAATAAAAGAGGGCATAAAAGAATTGAAAAGAA
>JASDQU011441634.1:26271-45431 GCA_032191745.1 Picea mariana
TTTTGATTAGTTAAATCAGTTAGGCTAAAAATAGAATGAGCACGTCCTGATCAGTTATGACAGGAACGTTTGTAATTTGAATTATAAATACTTCACCTTTCGAAGTATTGAGGGTTGTTGATCTTTACACCCTGGCGCTATCAGACTGTAACTATTTTTGAAGAGATCTGCCATTAATAAAGAGGAAGCACTTTTACAGGATTCTTGCGTGTATTCACTGGTGACGTTTTTCTCTAAGTTGAATGTTTTTCTTGCTTTGTGATCATATTGTTTTCTGAAACTAATCTTTAAAGTAACGTTTGTTGTAGGATTTATCTTAGATACCATGTTTCTGACTTTAAAGGTTTTAATGTTTATCTTCTAAGGTTTTCAATTAAGGAATTCTTAATTGCTTCTTAGTTGAATTTATCTTTACCATCTTTTCTTCCGTCCATCATTTAAACTATTAAAGATCCAGTGAGTATATTATCTCGCCCTGTGGGAGTTTTTCCTCTATGTTTATGGTTTGTAACTCATATTGTTTATAACACAGACCCCATAGCCCAATGGAAGTGTAGACTGTCTCAACCAATTCAAAAACACTTTTACAAAAAAACCTACTTGATCCTCTACCTAGCCTAACATCTAAATTAAAAACAAAGCTAAATCATATAGAGAGATCCCTCTCTGAAGCTGGAAGGGCTAGATCCCAGCTTTAAAAGTGGTTGGATAAAGTTACCTTTGCGATTTCCTTCTTTTTCAACCTCTAGGAAATTTACAGAGTGCTAACAGTGCCAACTTGGCGCAAGCTCCCATTTTTAGAGAACTCTTCCTGGGCCTAACTCTGAGATATACATGGTCTCCCATCTTGAACTCTCTTGGAGTTCTCTTTTGGTCAGCGTAACTTTTCTATCGATTATGTGCGACCTTCAGGTTTTGTTTTATCTGAGTCACTTGTTGTTCCATTTCTTTCAACATGTCGGGTCCAAAAAAAATTCTTTTTATGGGATTACTCCAACTAACAGCAGTGTTGCACGACCTACCAAATAGGACTTCGAAGGGGCTCATCTTTAAATATTCTTGGTAGCCGTTGTTGTAGGCGAATTCCACCAGTGTCAGGTAACCTTCCCACTTCTTGGGTTGATGCATTACATTCATTCTTAGCATGTCTTCTAGTATTTGGTTCACTCTTTCTGTCTATCCATTGGTTTGAGGGTGATAGGCAGTGCTAAACAACAACTTGGTCTCTAAACCCACCATTAGTGATTTCCAAAAGTTGGAAGTGAATGTCGTGTCTCTGTCAGACACGATCTCTTTCGGCATACCATGCAGTTTAAATATCTCCTTCACGAATACCTAAGTGATGTCTATTGCCTTGCAAGTCTACTTGACGGGGATGAAATGGGAATACTTTCTCAATTTATCCACCACTACCATGATGGCATCATTCTGTTTGGCTGAGGTTGGTAATCCAGTGATGAAATCCATGGAGACGGTTTCCCATTTCCATTCTGGGATTGGTAGATGTTGTAATAATCCTGCTGGGTGTCGGTGTTCTGCTTTTACCTATTGGCATTCTATGCATTTGGCTAGGTACTCAGCTATGTCTTTCTTCAATCCAGGCCAATAGAATTGTTTCCTGGTGGCTGTGATCATCTTCTGGTATCCTGGATGACTATTATAGGGTATTTTATGTAGTTCATCCAGTATGAACCTCTTCAAGTCATCACAATCTGGGATATACAATCTACTTCGGTAAGTGAGCAGGCCTCCTTCCATCATCTGGTAGTCTCTGTACTTTACCCCTGTGGGTTCTTGCTGTAGGTACAAGGTCACGGTCTGGATGAAGGGATCCATTTCTTATGCATTTCTGACTCTTTCCTTGACATCTGTCTCATAGGAGCTCACCGCGGCCATGTGAATTGTTTTCATGCTTCTGCTAAGGGAATCAACCACACTATTTTCCTTTCCCTTAATATGTTTGATTTCAAAATCAAAATCGCTGAGGAGGGCCATCCACCTAGCTTGTCTGGCATTGAGCTTTGGTTGTTCAAACAGATATCACAATCCACAGTGGTCTGTCATAAGTACAATTTTTCTTCCTAGGAGATAATTCCTCCACATTTTAAAGGCGTGCACTATGGCAGCCAGCTCTAGGTCATGGGTCACATAGTTGACTTCGTGATCATTCAATTTTCAGGATTCATAGTAGACCACACTTCCTCTTTGCATAAGGACTCCTCCAAGCCCCTCCTTATAGGAATCTGTGCACACAATGAAGTCAGTTTCGGGATCGACGATCTTCAACATGGGTGCATGGGTCAGTAGATGTTTTAGGGTCTGAAATCTTTCTTCACATTTCTGTGTCCACATGAATTTTGTCCCCTTCTTCTAGAGGGCAGTGATTGGACAACCAATATTGGAGAATCCTTTTATAAATCTCCTATAGTATCCTGCTAATCCCATAAAGGATCTGATATCTGAAACATCCTTTGGAGTAGGCCATTCCATGATAGACTTGATTTTTTCAAGGTCTACTACTACTCCTTCTTCGGATAGAACATGGCCTAAGTAATGTATTTGCTTCTGGAAGAATTCACATTTGCTGAATTTGGCATAGAGCTAATGTTCTCTTAGCACTTGCAACACAAGACTAAGATGCTCTTCATTCTCTTGTTCATTCTTGGAGTAAATTAATATATTGTCAATAAAAACCAACACGAATTTGTCTAGGAATTTGTTGAGTACATTTTTCATCAAGCACATGAAAGTGGCAGGGGCGTTGGTTAACCCAAATGGTACTACCACAAACTCATAGTGACCATACCTCATCTGGAAGGCAATTTTATGGATGTATCACCCTTGATTCGGACTTGTTGGTATCCCAACCTCAAGTCAATCTTTGAGAAAATAGATGCACCCCCTAATTGGTCAAACAGGTCATCGATCCTGGGCAAGGGGTACTTGTTATTTATGGTTACCTTATTGAGTTGTCTATAATCTATACATAGTCTAAGGGTACATCCTTCTTTTTTGCAAATAGGACTGGTGCTCCCCATGGAGACACGCTGGGCCGAATATAGCCCTTATCCATCATTTCTCTTAATTGCAATTTGAGTTCAACTAACTTGGCTGTGCTCATCTGGTAGGGTGTCCTAGCCACCGGCACCACTCCCGATGCAAGTTCTATCGAGAAGTCTATGTCTCTTCTTGGAGGTAGACTCGACACCTCTTTTGGAAACACATCTCTGTATTTTCTTAGGGTAGGGTGGTCTTCGAGGCTTGGTTTGTCATCTTCAATAGCTTTCAATGCCTATATTGCATATAGGGGACATTCTTTTTGGAAATACTTTCTCATTTGCAGAGCTGATATTTGTCTCACCGAAATAGGTTTTCGGATCCCTTGAAGGGTTATCCTTTTCCCTTCTTTACTTACACATTCTAAGGTTTTATTGTAACAGTCCAATCTGGATTTACGAGTGGCTAGCCAGTCCATACCAATCAATACATCATACGATCCCAGGGGTAATATGTTAAGGGTTTCTTGGGTGGGGAATTCACCCAACATTAATTTCCAGGCTGGTATGACCTCTGCTACCCTTCTTTTGGTACTAGTGGCTAACTATACCAACCATTGCTTGGTAGGTTTTTGTGGTTGTAGTTTACACTTATCAACAACCTTAGGGGCTATATAACTCAAATTTGAACCAGGGTCAATCAAAATAGATACTAGATGGTTGGAAATCATACCTTCTATTTCCACCACTGAAGCTTGGTGGTCAGCTTGGTTATTATCCAAGGCTGCATAAATTTGTGGCACACTCTTGGCCACATCATTGACAGTGGTAGCTTCCTGGATGTTGTAAATTCTCCAACTATTCTGTTGTCGGTGTGGACAATCTCTCAGTAGAGGTTCTTCTCTGCAACCCCAACATTTCAAAGGTTCTCTCTTTGGGTTATTAGTCTTTACTGGGGCAGATCCAGAAAGTTTATTTCTGCTCAAGGAGGGAAAGTTCTGCTAGTGTACACTTCGGGTTGGGAAGCTTATCCTTGAGTTATTTTTATAGTCCTTAAATCTTGGGGATTTAAAACCCTTTTTCTGGAATCTCCAACTATTCTTCTGCTTCCAGCCTTCGCGAGGTTCTGTTCGATGTCCAAGCTATTCATAACAATATCTTGCCTTTCGGATAGCATCATCTAGGGTCTTTGGTTCGTCAAATTCAATCCTGTTCTGATAGTCCACTGATGAATCGTTGCACCTTTTCCTTTCCTGCTTTTATGTAGGGTACATACCTCAGCAACTCGAGGAATCTGCTAACATATTCCTCTATGGTGAGTTGCCCCAACTTAAGTTCATAGAATTCTTTAGTCTTTTCATCGAAATATTTTTCCGATAGATACTTCTTCCTGAAGTATTTCTCAACCCGTTCCCCAGACATGCCTTCTTCTTGAATCCCTTTTACATTCTTAAGGTCTTCCCACCAAATGGAATCCTTTTCGTTCAAGTTGAAGGTGGCCACTCGGGCCTTCAAATTTTCTGAGAAGTCATGGGCTCTGAAATACTTCTTTAGTCCAAGCAGCTAGGCCTCTACTTCCTCTCCTTTCTTTATTTCACCGTCGAAGGAGGGTGGTTTGGCCTTCCTGAATTCTTTGAATTTATGACCCCTTGGAGAGCTTTCGCTTCTTCTGTTTTCTTCGGGAATAAGAACTAGTTCTGTTGCTAGAAGAGCCCTCCGAACTGCCAACTTTCTTCCCAGAGGAATTGTCTGCTGCTGGTCCTTTACCTCTGGGATGGACCTTTTTCGAGGTGCTCCTCTCAATGTGGCCACTGGTATGACCATGTTTTTGTACCTCGGGTTCATGCTGCATTTGTCTTTGTAGGTCGGATAAGATCTATAGTAAAACTACATTAATTTCTGTTTGCTTCTCTTGTTCTTTCATCATCCTCTCATTGTCATCCTTGCAGCTTTGTAATTCAACCATGAGAGTCCTCACAGTCTCGGCTAGATCTGAAGGGGTCCCTACTACCCTCCTTTTGTCAGACTCTTCGTCTCTATTATGGAAGCCTTCCCCCACCTCTTGGTGAGTCGCCATTCTATGCATTTGCAATTTCCCGTGGTTGATCATCCACTTGGGTGCAAAAGACAAACGCTGGTTATTAGTCAATATTTATATTTATTTATAACCAGTACATAATTCATATTTCTCACATGTACACATACACAATAGGATTTGTCATTATTAACTTCATCTTTTGATTAGGAAGGTTAAGACAGGGGGTTACTCCTTTTAGGAGTGTTTCAAACGGATCTTCTACACAACTCGTTCATGAGCCCAAGCAGGCCAAGTGTTGTAACCATGCTCTGATACTAATTTGTAACATACCCACTTTAGAATTCGGAAATTTTCATCCTTTTTCTTCTTTTCTCCGAGGAACAGAATTCCCTGAATCCCTACAGGGCCTAATACAAACCCTGCCATCCCTTATCCATACTCATATGATCGGCGGCTAGGACCACAGGCCTTATCGGAAAGGTTCTCGTCGGATTTCGTGATTCGGGAAATCACGATACGTGTATTTCCTTTTCTCTCTTGTCTTTCGAAAAGCCGAAATCCAAAATGGTTTTAACCACTTATCAAGATTCACAGCAACTCGGATTAAGCCCTGGTACTCTACCCTTCAGGATTTCGCATACCGAAAATTTGGGATATGCGATGATAGGAGGTTTCACACTTAGGTTTCTCGGGAGCTGAAACTCCGAAACCTGCATACATATATATATATACATTGCTCCATCTATTTCGGGAATTCGCAAACCAGGTTTTTGGGATTGGCGAGTACAAGAGAACTTGCCAATAGGTGTCTCAGGTACCGAAATACCGAAATACCCAATATTATCCGTGCTAAGACATTTCGGCATTCCTCCTTTCAGGATTTCGCATTATGTGAAAACAAGGGGTCTTGCCCCTAGGTTTCCTGGAAGCCGAAAACTCCGAGTCATCAAAAATTTAAACATGCTCCTTTACTTCAGGGTTTCCTCCATCGGGATTTCACTAATCGGGGTTTTGAGACTGGCGAATTCATGGGGCCCGCACTTACATACCCCGGGTACCGAAATACCAAAGTATAACCACTTCTCTACACTTTATTCTTTCAGGGTTTCGCAAGTCAGCATTTCGGGACTTGCGAGTACAAGGGAAAGTTACCCTTGGGTTTTCTGGGTACCGAAACACCGAAATCCCAAACCAAGTCACGCTATGCCAATTTGGGATTCCGCGAGTCAGGGTTTTGTATATCAAAATTTTAGGATACAAGAGGTTGAAGATTCACATGCCTCGACTACTCGAGTGCCAAAATCCGATACACCCGCTCATCATACACTTGACCAATTTTGGGGTTTCGCAAGTCGGGGTTTCAGGACTTGAGAGTACAAGGAAATACTTCCTTTGGTGTTCTGGGTTCTGAAACACCGAAAATTCCTAACCCATCCATACGTCGTCATTTCGGGTTTTCGTGAATCGGGGTTTTAGGTCTTGCGAGTACAAGAGAACTCGCACTTAGGTACCCTGGGTGCCGAAAAGCCGAAACGCTTACTGGCCGCCATCGTGGTCTCTTTTTCAGCACATCCCCCTCCCAGCAGTCCTGCAACATATATTCATAACATTATTTACATTAGTCAACCCTTTATACTAAGGTCCATTCAAATCACACATTCACATCTTTGCGTTTGCCATAGTTCTTGGCCAGTATAGTTATTTTTACAGACTGGGGGAAACAAGGTGTTACATTGAGCTACTGTAGGCATTGTTTATGTGCCTCTGTAAGATCCAGTCCAATTTCCTGGGCCATCCTTAGAGTCTTGATCTAAAACTAGATTGGAAAGATAGGTTCTTTACCATAGACTAAATGATAAGGAGAGTAGCCAGTGGTGTTATGCCATGTTGTGCGATAAGCCCATAAGGCATTTGGAAGCTCAGTTGCCCAATTCTGTCGGTTTGTTGAGACAGTTTTTTTCGAAATTGCCTCCAAGACTTTATTGTTTCTTTCTACTTGTCTATTTCCCTATGGGTGGTATGGATAAGTAACTTTGTGTTTAATATGATAATTTTTCAGGGTGGTCGTGAATCTATGAGCTGTAAATTGTGACCCCCCGTCAATGATTACTTCCCTGGATAGTCCATAGCATACAAATAATTTGAAAATAAATTTAATGACTACTTCCTCTGTTGCGTTTGGCAAGGCTTCTGCCTCTACCCATTTGGTCATGTAGTACATTGCAACTACAATATAGGTCTTCTGATTTGACTTCGGGTTGAAGGGGCCAACGAAGTCTAGTGCCCATCTCTCGAATGGTTCTATGACTACTTGTGCTTTTAGGGGCATTTCATCAGCCTGACCTAGTTTGCCCATCCGTTGACAATTGTCGTAGGTCTAGACATATTTCTTTGCATCTCTGAATATTGAGGGCCAATAATAGCCCATCTGTAAAATCTTATGTCCAGTCCTGCGGTCTGCAAAATGTCTACCATAGGGTTCGTCATGACTTACCTTCAGTATGTCATAGATTTCGTCATTGCGTACACATCTATGGATTTGGAGATCAGCCCCTGTGTGGAAGAGATATACACCAATCTAGGTGAATTGTGCGCTACGCTGGACAATCAATTTTCTTTCTCTTGATGATATATGTGTTGGTAGTTTCCCAACTGCCAGATAATTTTCCACGTCAGCATACCAAGGTGGCTTAGTAGTGACGAAAAACAGATGCTCATATAGAAATTGATCTTACACTGTCAAGGAATCCTCTGTTTTGGGTATGTGAGACAGGAAGTCTGCAACGAGATTTTCTCTTCCAGATCAATCTTTGATGGTGATGTCAAATTCCTGCAATAGAAATAACCACCGAGTGACCCGTCCATTAGTAATAGGTTTATTAGCTAGATATTTAATGGCATAATGATCAGTATACCGAATAAATGGATAGCCTGTTATATAATGACAAAATTTATTGATGCCATGTATAACAACTAAAAATTCTTTTTCTGTTACTGTATAATTAGATTCAGCGGGAGTGAGATTCTTGTTGATAAAACAAATAACATAGGCTTTCTTGTCTTCTTCCTATCCGAAGATAATGCCTATGGCTATATTCGATGCATCTGTGGAGATGTGAAATGGTATTTTCTAGTTCGGTCCTCTCAACATCGGTGTTGTCGAAATCAACCTTTTGAGTTCTTCGAATGCCCCATCACACTTGTCAGTCCATTGAAATTCAACATTACCAGTCAAAGCATGTAAAGGTGCAACAGTTCTTGCAAAATTTTCCATAAATATGCGATAGTATCCTGAAGCGTCAAGGAAACTATGTACCTCAGTTTTTGTATGTGGTGTAGGTAGATTAAGGATTACCTATATTTTTGCTGGGTCTAACCAGATTCCATCTGCAGAAATATAATGCCCTAGTACCACACCTTCAGTCATCATCATGTGACATTTTTCATGACTTAAACAAAACCTGGTAGAAATGCATCGTTCCAGTACCTTCTCTAGATAGTCTAGAGCCCGATCAAAGTCGTCACCATAAGGAGTGAAATAATCCATGTAAAATTCAAGCCCTTCACTAATTAGATTAGAAAATATTCTTAGAATGGCCCTCTGAAATGTGGCTGGAGCATTACATAATCCAAAGGGAAATACTATGTTTGCAAAGGTATCCCAGGGACATGTAAATGTGGTTTTATCTTGATCTTCCGAGGCAATCCGGATCTGATTATAGCCACTAAAACCATCTAGGAAAGAGAATAATTTCTTCCCTGCCAGAGTATCCAGAACCTGATCAATGAAAGGTAGGGGGAAGTGGTACTTTTGAGTGGCTTTGTTAAGTTCCATATAGTCTTCACATATTCACCATTTCCCATTCTTCTTGGGGAAGATCACTAGTGGGGAAACCCACCGACTATCCAAGATAGGATATATAAAATCTATGTCCAACAACTTTTGTAATTCTTCTTTAATAATTTCCCTGAGGAGGGGATTCAATCTTCTTTGGGGATGTCAGATAGGTTGGGCATATTTCTCAATATAAATATGGTGTGTGCATAGTTGTGGATCAATACCTTTCATGTCAGAATACTCCTAGGAAAAAGATTCTTGATATTTAGAAAGGATTTGAATCATTTTTTGTTGTTGTTGCTCATCTAAATTGGCATTAATATTCAGAGACCTCCTTGGTGCAATCTCAACTAATTTGTTGTTATGAACAGAGGTAGTCGGGATTTGTTGTTCCATCAAATCTTCCAACGAGCCTCCCTGTGCTTCACTATCTAGAACAAATTTGAGCATTAGGCATGTTGGGTTACTTACGATGGCTGGGATGTTAATGAAACCACTGATCACGTCATCCTCTAATTGGTTCTTGAGTCTGAGATCTTCTTCCAACGTGAGAGGGGATCGTAGATCTGTTTCTGGATATCTTGGTGGTGGCAACTGCGAGTGTATGATGGTCGGGATTGGCTTGGTGGGAGGATATAGGATGAGGTTCTTTATAACACCTCCTCTATCAATTGTCATATTGCCCATGTGACATCCTATGTACGCATCTTTTTTTGCAATCCATGGCCTTCCCAGTATTAATGGATTCCCTTCGAGTCCGCTTCTTCGGTTGATGATGAGGAAATCTGCTGGATATTCCCAGGAGTCAACTGAAATTTCTATATCATGTAATGTGTCGATTGGTTTAACCATTGATCTATTAGACAATTGTAACATAATTGGGGTAGGTTCAAAAGAGTCATAACCTAGCATGTTGTAGGTTTCGATGGTTAGGATATTAATGGTTGCCCCCAAATCGACTAGTGTATTTTGAAAAGAACATCCCTGGATCTGAACTGTTAATATGGGGTTCCATGGGTCTGCATATTTGACTAGTTCTTGTCTACCTAGAATGAGATCAGACAAGGCTCCTACCACATGAACAGTTGATGATGAGTTTTTAACTTTCCTAACAGGCTTCCTCCCACATAATTCCTGGATTGTCTATGCATAAATTGGGATGTCTTGTAGATCCTTCATTAGTGGAATATTGACATATAAATTCTTGAGTCCCCCTACAATGTCGAAGTTAGGATACACGACAGGTTTTGATATCATCAACCTTTCGAGGAATGGGGGAGGAGGAGTTACATCCTTATTAGGATTATGTTGTTCGACTGTGTTTCCTCCCTGCTCTACTTCTTCCACTATAACCATGGTCGAGGGTGTTATTGTTGGTTGTATGTTTTTTTCATTCTCCTATTCTTGGGAAACATTACTTTCTTTAGGAGAGATTATGCATCCCGATCTCAACTTGAGTTCGTTGCACCCTACCGAGTTGATTTCCCCTTCCTCATTCTCAATAATCTGGACAAGCTAGGCTGGTCTATTATTAGGATTTGGGTGGGTTGGGCTGGTAATTGAAGGCGCAATTGTGATTGAGGGTTTTGGGGTAGCTAGAGTGGAGCTTGCAAAGTGGGTTGGGTTTGAGGGGCCATCCCCATGGGTTGATTGGTTATCCCCATGGGGTACTGCCAATTCTGGTTCCAAGTTGGGTTTTGGGAAGTCATGTTGGGCCACTGTGAAGGATAGGGGTTGTTATTTGAATTTTTCCAGGATGAGGTAGGGTATTGTGAGTTAGGCCAGGTGGAATTTGTAGCTGGTTGATTCTACCAAATAGGATTTGCAACTGGTTTGTTTGACCAAGTGGGGTTTGTAGCTAGATATTGTTGCGACTTCTAGGTGGGGTTAGCAAATGGTTGGCCCTGTCATGAGTTTACAAAATTTTGTTGTTGATTATAATGTCCAGAAAAGAAAGAGGAGGGGTCTTGTAGTGTACCTGGAGGTCGGGCCTGCCATTGGTGACGCTGAGCCATCAGATATAGTGGTTATGTTTCCTCCTCCATTTCTCTAAAGACAGTTTTCAGTCCTGGGAATGATGGGCATTGCTCTGTTGCGTGATCTTTGGCGCAAATGGCGCAAACACGGACCACATCCAAAGGACATTCCCTTGGACCATGTTTTTTTCTACATCTGTGGAAAAATATGGCCAACATCTGTTATGCTTCTTCTTGTTTCTGTTTGGCATGCAATACATCCAATTGTGTAGTCAAAGTGCTCAGAATATCAGTTTTGAAATTTTCTAAGAGATTACCGGCTTCTGCTCGGGTAACTCCTCCATTGGTAATATTGCTATTTCTGGTGAGGGGAGTCCTTATCCCTATATGGTTCGTGTACTTCCACGTGAGCACCTGATGCACAATAGAATGATGTTATCATAAGTTTCTTGATAAATATCACCCTTCCCCATTAAATTCAATGTTTCTACCCATTCATCTTTCATTCCTTTTATCAAAGTGACTTTGATCACCTCACCTGGTAATGTACCATAAGGAGATCTTTGCATATTGTATTGGAACCTTTCAACATATTCTTCTAATGTCTCGTTTTCTTTTGTAGTCATTTAAAAGATTTCATCTTTTAGATCTTTGGTTCTACAATAATCCTGATATTTTGTCAAGAAGGCTTGTTTCATCTCATCCCGTGAGTTTATAGTTCCACCTCCCAATCCCATAAACCAACGCAAAGATGCCCCTTTCAAAGTGGAAGGGAACAAATTTAGTTTTTGGGGTTCAGAGGTGTAATCATAACCCCTACATAGGACATCAAATTCGAATAAGAATTCATCCGAGTCTTCTAAAATCAACCCAAGAAAGGTTGGCATATTCTGCAAGGGAATTACTTTCATGGAGGCATTGGAAACAGGATCAACTATCAGATATTCCAAAGTGAAGGTCTGGGGTCGTTGTTGATTTGGTTGCACCATTTGGTCCAAGATATGCCAATAATCTTCAAGAATTTCTTGTCCTGGGTGTTCTTTTGATTGATTACTTGATCCCCTAGGGGATTTGATTGCACTACCCCTATCTGGGATTTCAGGTATGCCTTCTCCTTTCACAGGAGATTTAGGATCAAGTGGTGGTGATGGGTTTTCCTTAGCAACCCCGCTGGTTTCCCCTTCTCCTTCCTCCATGTTACGAGAGTTTCCCTCGTCTAAAGGGTTGAGGGGTGGAAGATCTATACTTTGAAAATTTTTCTTAGTCCCTCCATTTTTGTTGTGAGTCTCAGGGTGGGTTGCAGTTGGTGAAACTGCTGCCTAAGGGATTTAGGTAGAGCCTCTCCTGGGTCCAACCGAAGCTTGAGATTCATCTTTTTGAATGATATCGTCTATGAAAGTACTTCTCCCAGGGAGCACTGAGCCCTGGGCTTTGGTAGTTTTTGGTGGAGGTTTTGGTTTTTCAGGATCTTTCTTCTTAGTCATACACACTTCACACAAAATTCAAAACACCTATATAACCTCTATATATCAACTGGAGGTAGGCGCTGGCATAAGAATCTTACTTATTGCCTACGTAGGTTCTTACCTTACGTCTTCAATACCTCATCCTCCAGAGACACAACCTATGCTACCTTTTACACTCTCCCCGACAACGACGCCAAAATGTTGGGCTCTAAAGATGTCCTAAACAAAACCTTAGTTTAACATTAATTTATCAACCCGAGGATTCATCTCTTATTTCAAGAATATCAACAAAGTCTATGCAGATAGCTTGTAGAGGCTAAAATCACTTAGTTAAAGCAAATTTGAGTTTATCAACAATCAAGTTCCTCACACATTCATTAAACTTCTAAAACTAAGATCTTACTGAACAGGATTAAAATCTGATCTATAACGTGCTATGAATTAAAAGCATGAATTGAATTACTGAATTGATCTAATTAAGAAACATGAATTGAATCTATGAAAAGCTTTAATAAACGGATCTATCAATGACTATCTAATCTGTTGGAAAGAAATACTTGAGTACTATGAATTGAGAAAAGAACAGTAAATGGAAGGAACACCAAATGCTAATTGAGTGAAAAGGAACAACAAATACTAAACTAAGTGAAAGGAACAACAAATACTAAACTAAGAAAAAGGAACAACAAATACTAAACTAAGCGAAAGGGACAAAAAATGCTAATTTAAGTGAAAGGGAACAACGTGTGTGAAAATGAAAGGAACTGTCAAGAAGTAAACTGCAACAATGGAATCTAAAACAACAATTGATAACATTCAAAATGAAGCATCTATCATGAAAGCATTAACAAACTTATGAATTTATCTTAATTATTGTAAAGGAGATTTTAAATCACAAAATAGAAATCAAACTGATACAATTACAGATTGAAACAACAACTCCTTTAGATTGGGCCCTCGGTCCTTAGAAGCACTGCTGCTAGAAACTTAGTATGTGAAAATGATGAAAATGTTCAAAGACTTTATTAATTCCATAACTGATACAACATTTACAAACACTGTTTGCGCAGAGCAATTATGAGTTCTAAACGCTTGGATAAAATTCTTAGATGATCCTTTCCAGGATCCATTACCCTCTACATATTACAAAATATGGGTAAATTAAGCTATCCTAAGGATCGAGAGATCCTCAGGATCGCTATTACTATTTATGAAGTTTACAAAATAGAGAACTAATCTCTCTTGAAACTGCTTTGCGCCCAATATATTTAACCTCCAATAACTTACGTATCTTTGAAATCTCTTCATCTATTGTGGGTTTACCAATAATTACCCATTCCTGTAACAAAATAAAAAAATTCCAACCATATTTTAGAATTTATAAAATACAACTCAATAATATTTCTAGAAGATATTTCAATAATTTTCTATCCTATTTTATTCCTAAGTAACATAAAAGTCAATCAAGATTACATCATGAATCGTGGGAATGAGGGGAATATTTGTACCTTTTTCATAACCCAACAAAAGTAACTTTATGACCTTGGTCACACATTTGAATCACACTTAGAAGATTATGTTTCATATCTTTTACTAATAGAACATTTTATGCCTTGGTATTCTTGTTTCCAATTTTTATTGTGCATTTTCCAATGATTTTAGCTAAATCATCATTTTCAAAGGAGACCGATCCATCTCTTTCCTTTCTTAATGTAAGAAACCTGTCTTTATCACCTGCCATGTGTTTTGAACAACCACTGTCAACATACCAAGCACGTTTATTCTTCTTAGCTTGTAGAGCGAGTGTGCATTCTTCATTGCTATATTGATTCTTCTTTCTTGTCCATGTTCTCTTATGAGGTTCTTGTCTGCGACTATTTTTGTTCTGATGTGGTTCTCTAGGAGGAATTGTCATTCTGCAATATTTGGCCATGTGTCCAAAGTTGTTACACTTGTATAATTCCACTTCAGTGCTCAATGATTCAAACATGTTGTAACTTATTCTTTGTGTTTCACTAGGTCTTCTTGGATAACCCTTTTTTGTATGACTTTCAAGGTTTTTTATGTTCCTGCTGTTAGCTCTTCAATTCATAGATTTATGTCCAAAATTATTACATGCATAACATAAACCAAAAAATATAGTTTGATAACTATGAGTTGAAGATCTTCTGAAAAGAGTTTCTCTTTTGAATCCTTCTTCTTCCTGAGGCCTATCCGTCGGTTGTTGATTCTAAAATCTGAATCTTCTTGGTGGAGGAGTGTCCATGTAATCTTCCTTGTAGATCTTCCTATCCCATTTGATTGTTTCTACATAGATTTTTGGATATGTTTCTTGTTCTCTTGTTTTGGATCTTGATCCCTCTTTTTTCTGATTGTATCCAAGTCTGGACTTGTCATGATGAGGTTTTTGATTGCTGATAATGTCATCCAAAACTTTTGAGTTGTTCTGCATATTTTTCTTTTGAAGATCCTTTCTTAATGTGATAGTATCTACTTCCAATTTTTCAATGGTCCCATCTCTTTCTTCTAGCTCTTCTTTGAGTGCTTCTTCAATTCTTTTATCTTCTTCTATTTTCACCTTCAAATTTGTGATCATTTTTTCTAGTTCCTGAGTGTCTTCTTTCTTGTCTAGTTCCGCTTGTAGCTTCTTGTTTTTCCTCTTTTATCTTCTTATAACTTCTATGGAACACAAAAATTATTCTCGGTAATTAAATTATGCCTCTTCATATTCTTCTTCGGCCTCTTCATATTCTTCTTCAGTGTATTCTTTGTCAGAGTCTTCTATTTCCATGAATAGAACTATTTCTGTCTCACTGTCATTGACTTCATCTTCATCTGATGATGAGATGTCTTCTTTGATGCATAAGCTTCTCTTGAAAACTTTCTTTGTGGTTCATTTGCCTTTATATGTTTGTTTGTTATTTGAGTAATCTTCATCATTCCTCTTATTTTTATTTTGAGGACATTTGTTAACAAAATGACCAATACCATAACAATTCAAAAACAATCAAAGGAAACTTACCTCTATATATATCATTGGTTCCCTTGTTCAATATTTTGACAAAGTTGGCCACTACTTCATCATCTTCTGAGATGTCACTATTTTTTCTATGTTCTTTTTCCTTTTGCTTTCCCTTTTTCTTTGAACTTTTGGATGATTTTAAAGATGCTTCTTTTATATCTGGATTTTCATGTTCAATTCTCATTTCATATGCTGTGAAGATTCCATGTAGTTCGTCCATGCTTATTGAGTCTAGATCTGCTCTTTCTTCTAGTGTTGATATCTTAGGGTCAAATCTCATAGGAAGAGATCTTAGTACCTTTTGAACAATTACAGATTCTTTTATTTCTTCTCCCAATCCTATGATTTCATTTACTGTTTCATCAAATCGTAATAAATAAGATGCAATATTGTCATCTTCCTTCATCTTTAGTTGTTCGAACTGACCTCTGTAACTTTAAAGCTTTGCTGCTTTGACTTTTGAATCTCCTTCATAAATATTTTGAATTTTGTCCCAAATCTCTTTAGTGGATTTAAAATGTATAACTTTGGTGAATATCAATTCACAAAGACCATTCATAAGTGCATTTGTGTCTTTGGAATTATTTTGACTGAGTTTCATTTCTCTTTCATATGTCGACGAAACTCATGGTTCTTTGTATCCATCTACAACTGATTGCCAAATTTCAAATCCGTGTGCTTGTATATATGTTTTCATCCTTCTGCTCCAAAATACATACTTTTGTCCATCAAACTGTGGTATTCCATTTTATATATGTTGTTTCTCTCCATGATCTACCTTTAGTGGTTAAACTAATTTATGAAGGAACTTGCTCTGATACCAATTGTTGGATTATTGAGAGGGGGAGTGAATCAGTAATAGAGAAATTTAATCCTTTTTCACCATAAAATCCAAGTGTTATATCAATGTTGCATTATCATCCAATAATTGCAAAGTAAATAAACAATGAAAAAATGAGCAATCATACACATACACAGTACACCAATGTTTTTATGTGGAAACCCAAAGCCGGAGAAAACCATGGAATGTTTTTTCTTATATGTCTTGAAGAATTACATTCATTGGAAGCACCAACTTCCTTTGTTTTCTAGCTGCAACTAGAAGGAGGCTCCAACCCCCTAGTTTCTCAGGCTACAACCTAAGGGAAGCTCCAACTCACCAATTCTCTAGCTACAACTAGAAGGAGGCCACAACTCCCTATATTCTCAGGATACAACTAAAAGGTGGCTACTGTTGAGCTCTAAAGATGTCTAAAAACAACCATAGTTTAGCATTAATTTATCAACCCGAGGATTCATTTTTTATCTCAAAGTATATCAGTAAAGTCTATGCAGATAGATTATAGAGGCTAAAATCATGTAGCGAAAGAAAATATGAGTTTGTCAACAATCAAGTTCCTCAAACATTCATTAAAGATTCTAGGGATTGAAATCTAAAGCTATGCAAAAGGAAAGGAACTAGATAATCTATTGAATTCATTCTAAGAGTAGTAATTGAATCTAGATAAAGACTTGAAGGAATTGCTATCATTATGAATCAGGATTGCTGAAAAGAAAAAGGCAAATTACTCCATCTATGGAAAGGAACAAAGACTGTAATCTAACTGAAAAGAGATGGAAATCATATTTCTATTGAAACGAACAACAACTATATTCTAGCGGAAAGGAGCAACAAATGTAAACTAATGAAAGGAACAACAAATGTAAACTTATGAAAGGAACAACAAATGTGAACTTATGAGGAACCTTCATGCATCGAATCTCAGTAATGGGAATTGGAACAACAATCATTCAATACTTCAGGGAATATCTATTTCTTGAAATTGACATGAAATCATCAACACACTTATGCATTTGTTAACTACTATAAAAGAGAATTGAATCACAATACAGAACTTGAGTTGATACAATTATAGATCGAACAGTAGCTCCTTCAGACTAGGCCCTTGGTCCTTAGAAGCACTGTTATTGAAAACTCAGTATATAAAAATGGAAAAACTACTCGAGGCTTCTATTGATTTCATAACTGGTACAACATTTCTACAAAAAATGCTAACGCATAACAATTCTATATTCTCTATTCTTGAGTGCAAAATCTCTCTCTTCTTCAAGATCTATTTACCCCTTATATGTTACAATAATTTGGGTAAATTAAACTATCCTGAGGATCGAGAGATCCTCAGGATTGCTTTACTATTACAATGAGTAACTCAATTATCTTTAAAACTACTTTGTGCCATAAAGTCTTCAACCTCCAATAGCTTGTGCATCTTAAGGATTCCCCTTGCTATCTTGGGTTCGACAATATTTAACCAATCCTGCAATAAAACCAAACAATTCCAATCATATTTAGAATCTATGTAATCTAATCTCCAACAAGCAACACTAAAGGGTATATTGTTTATTTTCTATTCTATTTGCTTCTAAATAACCAAAAAGTCAATCAAAATAATATCATGAAATGTGGGAAAAAGGAAGATATTTATACCTTTTTCATAACCTAACATACCCCCCAACTTACCTTCTTTCATGTCCTCATGCAAGCTGAGACTTTACATGTAAAGCAGTAATGTTGTTAGATGGAATGGTTGGTTCACCAGGCCTTCTGAACCCATTGCTTCTTTTGAGTTCTCCAAAAGTAGCATCCTCCCTTTTCTTGTTAATTTGATAACATTTTTGGTAACTTTCTGGAGGGAACCAGATGATAAGGGGATTATATCTGCACCCAATCCAAGTAGGTCCTTCCTCTTGGAGCAATCTAGAATACCTTTCTATTTTGAAGGTACTTGCAAATAAATTTCTATACCCAAAGGGCTCCCTACTCTTTACTTCACTGGAGGAGGCATCCCATCTCAATTTATAAGTAGCAAGAGCTTCCTCCTTAAGCTCCCTAAAGCAAGTGATACCTGAATGTATGACCTGGAGATGGATGGGGGGCAAGGAGTCTACGACCCCTTTCCTTTTCATAAAAGTTTTATGTCGCATAATGGTTGGAAAGGACTTTGGAGGCTCCCCCCTAACCTAGAGATCCAACTTAGCTTCCCTTTTTAGGAAGGTTTTATGAGCTTTACCCCATCTGACCTGATTCTGAGTGAATGACAGAAATGCCTGAAACTATATATCACCTATGAATGGGCTAGGGTTATCTTCCCTGTTGTCTTCCAGAATGAAATTATGAAAGTATAATTCACACAAAAAGTATTGTACCTTTTCATCCTGCTCTTTGAAACATGAAATAAACTTAGGTACAGTGGCAAAATAAATAGGTTTTCCCGCTCTTATGGACTTCACTCTCAATAAAAAATATCGCTCCAATAAGAATAATATGTAATTGTGTTGGAAATATGGAAATAGCAGAGAGGATGCAGAATGCCAAGGTTGTCATTGATGGCAATCGTATATGGCAGATGAAGCTAGATGATGACAGAGCAATATCCAAGCAGAGTGATGAAGGGTAGTCGAACCGATAGGAAGATGGTCGAGGTCGAGCAAAAGAAATAAGTCGCAGTCTAAGGATTCGAGGAGAATAAGCTCAGGAGGAATAGCGTTCTTATACGTGCAAGGAGCACAGGAAAGAGACTGAGAACCATCGGATCACACTCGAAAATCCCGACAGCTGTTGGATCGGGAGAAGCTGCACAGATGTTAAGCGTAGGAGTTGGCGTGCAGAAGAAGTGATCTGCGCCATCAGATTGGAAGCGGATATCCGATAGCCGTCAGATCTACAAAAGATACGAGGAAGATAAGCCATCGGAGTTTCGGGGATCGGGGTTTCAACATGCAAAGAAAACAATGCAACGAAAATCCCGATTTCGCGATATGCG
>JASDQU011441635.1:6788-17502 GCA_032191745.1 Picea mariana
GAGAGTTGCACGGAGCACGCTGACGACACTCGGAGCGGGTGATCAGGAAACAATACACTCTCTTCATTTTTGTTTGATAGATTGTATTAGGACTTATGCTTGGATCTGCTTATTTATTGGAAAAGTAAACTGATGTCTTTTTAAGTTGATGGCATAAACTTTTCTTAGCCTAGCTCAATGGTTGTTGTCTCCTATGGCCTTCATTTTCCCGCATGTCTTGACCATCTGGCTGTGATTGATTGTGTCCTTAATGGTTGTTTGCCTTTCGTCCTTAGCTCCTCAGTCCTCGCCTGAGCAGTCGGCCATAAGCCTGATCTACGGTTGTCGCCTTAGTGTTAAAAGACCTATGGATCTCAACGCCCTGCTTTTCTGTGCGAGGATGATGAGCAACTGACACACCTATTAGCCATCTACCCTCGATGTTTATCCTTAGTTGAAGGTTTGCCTTGCGCCCCGATGTGTTCAATTAACCCTGCACTATGATTTTTGGCAAAGTTTATCCTTAAACTCAACTTGTTTTTATTTCGTCTCTGTCTCGTTTTACCCCGTCTTTATATTAATGGATCAATTTTAACCCAATGTTTTGTTCTTGGAAAAATTTTAAATCGACGTGTAATGGTTTCCTAGCAATGCAAAAAAAAAAAAGGGAGAAAAAAAAAAACCCGAACCCTTCCTGTCTGCAAATTTTTTCTTGGCCTGTGATTTTGAGGTTTTTAATTTTTTGCAAATCGACTTACTGTTCCCTATCTGCATTCCTTTTTTTGGGGGCTGGTTTTCTTCATGCCCTTTTATTCAAAAGAAAAGTAGACTATTTATCTCTGATGCGTTGTTGGGCACCCCAGGAGACCAAAATGATTTGAAACCCTTACACCCGGCTGTGTTGAACCATGTAATGACTGTGTAATGTTTCCTCTATGTTTAGTATGGCGTATTGACCGTGTAATGTTTTTTCAGCGTATAGGATGGTGTAAATGATTGCCCACAAAATGATTGACTGTGTAGTGATTGCATATTCAAAATTCAAAATACGAAATGCCTCTAATTTTTTATGCATGTGGGATTGGATTGAGTAATATAAAACAAAAAAAACGCAAGTGTATTCGCAAGTGTTAAATGAACCAACTGTCAGATCTCACACTCATTTTCCACTTGTGAAAGGCTTTGCATAATTACAAATCATGTGATAACAATTTATTTTTCACCGGTCCCTACCTTTACCTACTACAACTGAGCCCTTGATGCGAAATATGCAAATGGACGGAAGTTTCAAAATGAGATATCAATGGTCGTGCAATCCATTGGCATTGATTTCACACCAACCTTCATCCAATCTTATCTTTTGATATTATTGTTTTTCCTCTTCTCACACAAGAGAATCTCAAAGAATCTTGAAATTAATATGGTGGCATTTGACGGACGAAATTCTTGTCATGAAGTAATTGTGAGGACAATCTGAAGCTGATAAGCTTATAATTTTTTTTATTTAAATGGGACTGTATTACTGTAACCACGATTATAATTCTTGGCGTCTGCGTTGCTTGGAATTATAACTCTACATCCCTACTGTCGCTCAGGTTCTTCACCCTAAAGTTGTTAATCAAGACCTTTATCCCGTTGACTGTCACAGATTTTTTATTTACACTGGTTTTACTAGAATTAACGCCCACAAATGGTGGCTCCCAACCGATTGCCTCTAGCTATTAACGACCCCGTTGTTTGTTGGAAACTCTAACTGGGCTGCTGCAGAATTCACCCATGATTTTTGCCTAAACAGATTGACTGAGTTGCTGTTTTATAACCATGATTTTTGGCTTAAAAAAAACAAAATCTTTGGGTTACCCTCATTGCCAACGATTGCCCTTTTTCTGTAGACTGCAATATCATTGTAATGCATGGCGAATTTTCCTTGAAGACTGCAATTTTATTTGATGAAGACTACTAATTTCCTCGAAAACGGCTATCTGTTACCCTAGCGTTTTCTGTTTACCTGACAGCGTTAATGCCCATGCGTGTCCTTTTCTTACATTCCTTGACAACGATTTTAAATGGCATTAATGTTCTGGACAACGCTGTTATTCTTCGGCAATACAACCATTGTTCCTAGTTAGTGTTTGATAATGGCATCATTTGCTTTGTTTGGCTCTGAAGGGCATCTAATCTTTAACCGCAAGATAACAATAAAAAAAAAAAAGAAAAAANCACTCATTTGCCACTTGTGAAAGGCTTTGCGTAATTACAAATCATGTGATAACAATTTATTTTTCACCGGTCCCTGCCTTTACCTACTACAACTGAGCCCTTGATGCGAAATATGAAAATGGATGGAAGTTTCAAAATGAGATATCAACGGTCATGCAATCCATTGGCGTTGATTTCACACCGACCTTCATCCAATCTTATCTTTTGATATTATTGTTTTTCCTCTTCTCACACAAGAGAATCTCAAAGAATCTTGAAATCAATACGGTGGCATTTGACGGACGAAATTCTCGTCATGAAGTAATTGTGAGGACAATCTGAAGCTGATAAACATATAATTTTTTTTATTTAAATGGGACTGTATTACTGTAACCACGATTATAATTCTTGGCGTCTGCATTGCTTGGAATTATAACTTTGCGCCCTACTGTCGCTTAGGTTCTTCACCCCAAAGTTGTTAATCAAGACCCTTATCCCGTTGACTGTCACAGATTTTTTATTTGCACTGGTTTTACCAGAATTAACGCCCATGAATGGTGGCTCCCAACCGATTGCCTCTAGCTATTAACGACCCTGTTGTTTGTTGGAAACTCTGACTGGGTTGCTGTAGAATTCACCCACGATTTTTGCCTAAACGGATTGACTGAGTTGCTGTTTTATAACCACAATTTTTGGCTTAAAAAAAACAAAATCTTTGGGTTACCCTCATTGCCAACGATTGCCCTTTTTCTATAGACTGCAATATCATTGTAATGCATGGCGAATTTTCCTTGAAGATTGCAATTTTATTTGATGAAGACTGCTAATTGCCTTGAAAACGGCTATCTGTTACCCTAGCGTTTTCTGTTTACCTGACAGCGTTAATGCCCATGCGTGTCCTTTTCTGACATTCCCTGACAACGATTTTAAATGGCATTAATGTTCTGGACAACGCTGTTATTCTTCGGCAATACAACCATTGTTCCTAGTTAGCATTTGATAATGGCATCATTTGCTTTGTTTGGCTCTGAAGGGCATCTAATCTTTAACCGCAAGATAACAATAAAAAAAAAAAAGAAAAAAAAAATTCTTTATTATTATTTTAATGCCTTGTTATTTGGTTTATGTTAAATGCCAGGTTAATTGTTATTAAATGCCTTGTTATTTGCTTAATGTTTAATTCCTTGTTAGTTGCTTTATTATTTATTTTAATGGTAGCATTCTAGTTTAAGATTGTCACTATTGTGATCAAGATTAATGGCTAGTTGGATGGAGATTTGGATTAAAATAGATGTGACCCTATAGGTTGTGTTAATAATTTAAATTTGATTGGTGAGTAAAGATTGGATTGCATGTTTTTAACTTTGCTAATTTGGTTGTGTTAATGTCTATTTGATTGTAAATTAATGGCTAAATTATAATTTAGACAAGCTAGTTAGATTATAATTAATGATTGATTATATTTTTAATTATTAGCCAAGTCGAAGTTCATACTTGCTTATTGATGTCCATATAACGTGGAATTAGATGGTACCTTGATGACGATTTGTAATTTAAATTTGCGCAAATGGATTGGTTTTAAGGCTAATTTAGATTGCACATTAAGGTCATATTTCATTTTAGACATGCTAAGTTGGGCTCGTCATAGATGATTAAAATAGACTGTAATTATCGACTAACTTGACTCGACGATTGATCGGGATATTGGTGAAGTCGTCTTTAGCTTGCGCTTCCTGTTGAGGGTGTCCTTGTTCATTATAATTAATGTTTGTACTTGGTTTGTAAACATTTAATGTGTGTGGTTTTCTCACTGAAGGGTTATAGTTACTTGTGTAATTAATTTTGGGTGCGTTGGGTTGTTAGGATAATGGTCCTTAACTTAGTAGGCTTGGTCTGCTTGTGTCAGGTGGGATGTAGACACCTCCTTGTTCCTCAGAACAATCGCCAGCCTTGAGACCTTAAATGGTCAAAATCGATGGGAACCTGGGCTTGAGTGTTGTTTATGTGTCCTGGAGGTCCTAACCATTGTAGGGTAGGATGGGCGGGTAGTCTTTCTTATTCTTCATCGGTTGAATGTCGTACATTGCTTCTAGGTGCTTGATGTGCTTTATGTTAGGCTGTTATGTTGTTGTTGCGTGAGTTGCATGCGTTGTGTTCGTTGTCGTGTTGTGATGTTGAGTATAATGTCCTTTTACCTTCCTACACACACAAAAATAAAAAATAAAATTTGCACTTGTTATGTGAGGCTTGTTGTTGTAACGAAATGGGAGGTTTGTTACATATGGTATCAGAGCCAGGTTCAACCCGCGGCTTGGGATCGCTACGGCTTTCGTTGATATGATTTGATTATACTGTTGCTAATCGAGTTGACTTGTATTCGTGAAAGTAATCATGGTTAGAGTATGCCGTGGAGGCAGATGACGGGGTGCTAGGGAAGGAGGCGTGACGCCTCCAGTAGCATCCATGCCTGAGGGGTCTAACTCCCAGGGAGACGAGCAGGTTCTCGGACAGGAGCAGATAGAAGTTGGTTATGTAGTCGGAATGATGATATCTTTTTAGCACATGCCCGAGGCACTGATCAGCCGTTTGGACAGAGATGAGGCCAGGGCGCTGACACCCACTGAGGTTCCACCATGCGCTCCGGTCAATACTGGTAGAATTCACCGTGAACTCGAGAATGTCAAATTTCCTGAGTTCTTTGGTGCCTCGGACGGCGCAACCGCCAAGGCATGGTTAGAGGATATGGCGATGTGCTTTACACTTTGCGATTATACCTCCAACATGAAGGTCTGCATGGAGGCCTTTCAACTAAAGGGGAGCACTCTTCTATGGTGGAAGACGCTCCTACCGCAGTTGAACATGGCTGCCGAAGACATGTCATGTGAACTGTTCGAGGAATGGTTCTGAGAGAGGTACCTTTCAGAGGAATTCATTGAGCGTCAGCTCAATGAGTTCAACGCCTTACGACAAGGCGGCCGTACGGTGCCCAAGTACGAGGCCTGTTTTATGGAGCTACTCTGGTATGCTCCGCACTTTAACACTGAGAAACTTAAGGTTAACAGGTTCATGTTCGGCCTTAACGACAACATACGTGCAAAGGTCAGAATTTTGATGCCTCAAACCTTGCATGATGTCGTCCAGAAGGCCCTCATAGCAGAGGAGGAGCTTATCAGTGGGGGTCAGACCAGGACTCCAGCGAGACCAGTAGGGCAGGTGTCATCTGGAGCACAGCAGCATCATACACCAACCAGACATACGCTAGGATATCATGGCTTCCATAGGGGATTCAATTCCACTACACCTCAACGATTGATGCCTTAGCAACGGACACCTTATCGGGGACCACAACATCAACAACAACATCGTCCGTAGCAACAACAGTTTAGGCCTGTTCAGCAGAACAGACCAGGGTTCCAGGCTGGTGGGCCATCATCTTCTACTTCGGGTACCAGGACTACTGGGCTGAAGAAGGGGTGTTGGACGTATGGGGAGCCACACTACCAGCGCGACTGCCCTGTGGATATGACTAGAGTGCCCGGATCAGCTGGACCCACTACCGTGGGAGATATGGGCAAGGCCCATCGGATTCATGTAGCGGTGAATAACCGCCAGGAAGAGCATCAGTCGACTGTGCTTGAGATGACAGGTACCATCGCTGACCAAAACCTTAGTATTTTGATAGATCCTGGTGCTATCGAGAGTTTCGTTTCTGGTGCAATGCTAAAAAGGATTAAGGTAAAGGCAGTCGAACAGGATGAGTTTAGCTTCATAGAGATGGCTTCGGGAGCCAAATAGAAGGTTGGAGGAAAGGTTACGGGCTGTATCCTTAACCTGGGAGAGTTTGTCACAAGGGCCAACCTGTACGTCACGATCTTAGGATCTTATGATATCGTAATTGGTATGGACTGGTTGGAATCGCATGAGGCGATACTCAACTGTAAGACGAAACGATTAAGCTTGGTCGATGATGAGGGACAGAGACATGTGATTGTAGGACGAAACCAGGGAGTATCCCTGAGGTTCATCTCTTCCTTACAGCTACGGAAGAGCATGTGCAAGGGGTGCAAGCTTTATGCGATCCTTGCGTTAAATGAGAAGGGATTAACAAAAGGTTTAGAACACCTTCTGGTGGTGAGAGAGTTTGCGGACGTATTTTCGGAGGAGTTACGTGGGATGCTACCGGAGAGAGAATTGGAGTTTACCATAGACCTAAAACCAGGGACTGAATTGATAGCAATAATGCCTTATCGGATGTCGACCTCATAGTTACAAGAGTTGAAAATGCAACTAAAGGAGTTGCTGGACCTGGGACTAATACGTCCTAGTGTGTCACCGTGGGGTGCACCTGTTATTTTCATACGAAAGAAGGATGGTGTCACAAACCCACTACAACAACTTAGATTTTTCATCTTTTTCTTCGAGGAACAGAATCCTCGATACTTCTATGGGGCCTAACACATACCCTCTCTTCCCTTATCCTCCTCCAAACGACCACAAGCTGGCCTTAGTGCAAGTGCCTTTTGCAACTCGCGAGTCAGGAATCAAGACTCTCGACTCCCCTTTCTCTAAACACCGATACCCGAGATACTATACGGTTATGGCTCCCTCCTCGCTAGCGCTTGCTACATGTAACTGTAGGCTAGGCCAAACACTAGCACCACTCACAACCTCGCCAGTTGAGGTGTTGAGCTCTCGTGCTCCTCCTTCGCGAATCCCCGAGACGCGAGAGGTCAATGTTGCATGGACTCTGCCAAAGTGACGCGCACACACCACTTGTCAACCCCGCTATACTCTACTCACGAGTTGTTTCGCTGCCGTCCATTGCACGAGACCTCGGATCTCAGCGTTTCGCGGCCTTAGCGATCAAGGTGCAACTTCTTCATCCTGGGAAACCCCGAGCCACGATAAGTCAACAATGGGTTGACTCTTTCCCAGTGTGACACATTTCCACCACCGGTCACTCGCTTCCTAGGCTAAATATTAACGCTACTTTCATCTCGCGACTTCGCGAGTTGGAGTGTTGAGCCCTCATGCTCCTCCTTGGCGAGTTCCCGAGATACGATAAGTCAACAATGGGTTGACTCCTCCCCAGGTGACATGTGTCCATCACCTGTCACCCATTCCCACCTTTCTCTAGGCGCTTGTTGTTATGCCACCTGTCAACCATGCGGTCCCCACTTACAGATGGGTCACATGTTTGCACGAGCCCTTGGTGCTTGACACTTCACGATTTATACAATTGAAAAGAAACTCCCTCAAGTTCCGAACCCCCGATAGGCGATAACCACGAAAGTTCTGATCCAACGGTTCTCCCGTGCCTTGGATCCAACAGTCACGATTACGTCGCGATCTCGCAAATCGTGAGTTCATGCAGCCCTACCCTTAACCACTCCAAGTCGCGAGTCAGCGAAATGCTACTCTCCTGCCTATACAAAGGCTAAGATCGATGGTCAATAGAATTCCGTTAGATCCTTGGATCTACGGTCCAGGATCCCATCGCTACATGCGAAGGCTGAAAGGGTCGAGGCATTAACGCCTGCACTCCTTCTCTAGATCCATCGGTCTCGACAGATCTGGGGTATTCCCAAAAGGATTCCCACTGTTCATCTACCAAATGATAGGGTATTCTCTCTTCCTATAATTGGGCTCGCTATCTCTTCTGAGCTTGAATCATGAAATTCAATTTCTCGGGGCTTCAAACTCCCACGACTCCGAGACCATAGAGAGATATCCTTCCTTGCATAAGGTTTCTAGACCCAGATCGCATGAACCTTCAGACGGTTCTTGGGCAATCGTCCCAAATCTTAGTCGAGTCTCTGGGTAAAGGTTCGACATGGTTCCAAGGTTTATGGGGTAATCCCTGGGGAAGAGTACTCTTGAGGAGCCTTCCCGGAACATTATGAGAGCTAAGCAAACAAGATGATTCTCAGTGGGGTGAATTCATGCCCCAACCTTAATCCTTTGTACAGAAACTGACTATGGAATGTAAGTATACACATGCATCCATTATTTCTAGTCTAACACACTAGGCAATCATTCTACACATAAATTATTATGGGCATATAAACATAAGCATGTATTCATACTATTTAGTTCAAAATGCAAGGTATAAATCACTTATTAGATCTACCCGGCGTGATGCAACTACTGAGAGGGGTGCTCGTTTCCACCCAACCGTAGGCTCAGTGACTCCAAATGGATTTACCACTAACCACCCCTGAGCTAGACCACGATGCTTTGAGGTTTAGTCTCCTACTTCCAGCTCAACAGAAATCAAGGACGAAGGTTACTCTCCTTCTCCTAATGCAGGAAAATAATCCAGGATGAAGGTTACTCTCCTTCTGTTGGTATTCAATACTCCCTGCGTTTCCAGGGTTTCTCCAGTCTCTTTTGAGATCCCCGTCACGTGCACTGCTCTTTCCTACCACATTTTCTCTCTTGCCAATTTCTGTCTGCAAGGTTGCGTGTGGCGCGAATTCCGCCATCCGTGGTTAGGTCTGAGGGCTGTGACGGATGGGCAGTTCACCCCCATCCCCTCATTAACTCTTGAGGAGCCTCCCCACCTATCCATTTGATGGAAAATCCATTCCAAGATCAAAGAGCTGCTTTGGTTTGTGAGCAAGTATAAACCAGTACGGTACTGGCTCGGTGAAAGTTAACACAACCATTCTAGGTCCCTTCCACCACCTCTCATTAGCCATCGTGGTATCTTTTAGCACATTCCTCTCCCAGCAGTCATACAACACATATCCATAACATAATTTACATTCATCGACCTTTTATGCAAAGGTCCATCAAATCAAACATTCACATCTTTGAGTTTGCCATAGTTCTTGGCCAATATAGTTATTTTTACAGATTGGGGGAAATAGGGTGTTACAGGTGGGTCATGGAGGCTCTGCATTGACTACCATCAATTGAACAAGGCAACGATAAAAAATCAGTATCCGTTGCCGAGGATTGATGATCTGTTCGATCAAATGAAGGGCACGATGGTGTTCTCAAAGATCGACCTGCGATCAAGATACCACCAATTACGGATTAAGGAAGATGACGTCCCTAAGACCACATTTAAGACGAGGTTTGGACATTACGAGTTTACTGTTTTACCGTTTGGACTGACAAACGCCCCAGGGGTATTTATGAGTTTGATGAATGGGGTGTTCCGTGAGTACTTGGACAAGTTCGTCCAAGTATTCATTGACGATATTTTGATTTACTCTCAGACGACGGAGGAGCATGAAGAGCACTTGCGCTTGGTACTACAGTGTATGTGAGAGCACAAATTGTATGGGAAGTTGTCCAAATGCTCATTTTATCAATCGAAGATTCACTACTTGGGGCATGTCATCTCCAACGAAGGCATCACCGTGGATCTAGCCAAGGTCGAGGCTATTATGGAATGGACGGCACCAACGAATGTCCCAGAAGTGCGTAGCTTGATGGGTTTAGTAGGATATTATCGATGGTTTGTCGAGGGATTTTCGAAGATAGCAAATCCGATCATGGAATTGCAGAAAAAAAACAAGAAGTTTGTTTGGACCGAGAAATGCGTGGAAGCATTTCAGAGGCTCAAGGAGTTGTTGACAACAACACCGATACTAAAAGTCCTTGACATGGACGCAGACTTCTTGGTATGCATTGATGCATCCAAGGAAGGCGTAGGTGGGGTCTTGATGCAGGACAGACGAGTGATCGCTTACATTTCGAGGAAACTGAGAAGGCATGAGGAGAACTACGCGACACACGATTTGGAGTTGTTATCCATCGTTTATGCCTTGAAGGTTTGGAGACACTACCTTGTCGAACGAAAATTTGAACTAAAGACTGACCACTGTGGACTACAACACATCTTTACGTAGAGCGACCTGAACGTGTGACAACGACGTTGGTCGGAATTGCTTAGCGAGTACGACTTCAAGATTACTTACATAAAAGAAACAGTGAACCGAGTGGCTGACGCATTGAGTCGGAGACCGCGCATCTTTTCGGTGTTGCCTCTTCAGACAAATCTATGTGAAAAGATTCTAACTTTACAGCGTGACAATGACTGGTACAAAGAGGTCGAGGGTTTTATAGGACAAAACACAATGATGGTACCACGATTTGAAGGATTTTCTTTTGATAGCGATGGTTTATTGAGGTTTAAAAGTCGGATCTATGTACTGCCAAATGACGAGTTGAGGATGTTGATCCTAAGTGAGGCTCATAGAGAAGTATACATGGCTCACCCAGGAGTCACGAAGATGAGGGCAGACCTTAAACCCTTATTATTTTGGAAGGGAATGAAGGCAGACATAGTCAACTATGTGGCCAGATGTCTAGAATGTCAGCAGGTAAAGGCTGAACATAGACACCCAGGAGGATTACTACAACCACACGCTATTCCAGAATCGAAATGGGAGGTTATTTCGATGGATTTTATTGTTGGATTGCCACTGACGACAATGAAACATGACTCAATTTTCGTAGTAGTAGCCACTCTGACAAAGAGTTCTCACTTTATTCCTGTGTGTACGACGTATCAGGCACCTGA
>JASDQU011441635.1:17745-28744 GCA_032191745.1 Picea mariana
ACGTGATGGACCAACAAAAGAGTTGGGAAGAATTCTTGCCACTAGTGGAGTTCGCTTACAACAACAGTTACCAGAGCACCATTAAAATGGCGCCTTTCGAGTTTCTTTACGGGCGACCGTGTCGGACGCCTTTGAGTTGGGATCGACTTGAGGATAGGGTCCTGGTAGGACCAGAAGCGATCCAAGAAATGGAAGAGAAAATGCAAACAATAAGACAAAGGATTAAAAAATCACAGGATCGACAGAAGAGTTATGTCGATGTGCACCATGTCAACTGTAGTTACGAGGTCGACGATCGAGTCTTCTTGAGGGTTAAACCGCATAAAAGTTTGATCAAGTTTGGGAAGGGAGCTAAACTCTCTCCTAGGTTCGTGGGACCTTTCGATATTGTGGAGAGAAAGGGGCCTGTGGCCTATCGACTAGCCTTGCCAGATTCTTTGAGGCGTATGCATGATGTTTTTCATGTATCTATTTTGAGATATTATATTAGTGATCCTACACATGTTATTGACATGAGTTCCTTGCAGGTATCGGATGAGGAGGCACTCACGGCTGAGCTGGTCTGCATCTTGGATCATCGTGTTCAAGAGCTACGACGTCGAACGGTAGATCAGGTCAAGGTCCAGTGGGACAATTATAGTTCACACTTGGTGACCTGGGAGGACGCATATGATATGCGCCAACAGTTTCCATATTTGTTTGATTATAGACATATGATACTGTGATACACTTTATTTTGTGATATATATTGTGAAACTTCGGGACGAATTTTAGACCAAGAGGGGGTGTATGTAACATCCCGCTCTGGTGCACTGAGCGAACTTATTGTTTGAGGACACTTGTCACAAGTGATCCAGATTATTATGCTATTAAAACTTTTGATTTTGATTATGAGGCGTTATGGGTTGATGACATGTTTTACCGCTTTGACATAGATAGGTGCTATTGACTTGGTTTCACTGAGTGTGTAGGATTATGGACCTAGAGGATGCCGAGGCATCGATGGAACCCCCTAGACTCCGGATCGAGTCGGGGAGTGTACCATTGGGGTTTGATTGTTTTACTGTGATTTTAGTGCTTCTGATTAGATGATATGATATGGATATATTCTGAAATGATTCGTTGATGATGCAGGTCGACGATAGCTTGCCGACTAGACTCACATGTGGAGTAAAGGGGTCACACACGACTACCAAAGATGTTGAGGGAGAGGTGTGGACAACAACCTTGCCACAACCTACTAGCACTCCCGCCGTGGCTCGAACTGTAGGTTAACGATTAACTAGTTCAAGAGGACCCACAATGCCGTGAGGGCAGACTGCAATAGTCGCTGATGATGATTCTAAGGGGCACGCAATAAGGCGGGGGCCTTATTCTTTAGAGGCCCTTAATCTCCCACAAGTTCACCTGGTGGAGTGTTGACTCCAAGGGTTATTGATGTCTACCAAGTCAGTCAAGAGGCAAGTGGCACCCTTGGAGCACGTAGTGCGTCCTGAAGGGCACGTCGCGCAAAGGAAACATATTAAGGCGAGTGGCACCCTTGGAGCACGTAGTGCGTGCTGAAGGGCACGTCGCGCAAGGGAACAAATGAGGCGAGTGGCACCCTTGGAGCACCTAGTGTGTCCTGAAGGGAACGTCGCGTTGTTGATGATAGAGGAATGAACCTAGATGGCCTTAGGATGAATAACGTGTTAAGTATTTTTGAAACAATTTCCCTAATTAAATGTCGCCCAGTACGAAATTTAAGGTCCGAGTCTAAATTACGCTAGTGGTAAAATTTTGTCTATCTATAAATAATAATAATAATAAAAATAAAAACAACTTAAATAATAATTATGATCTTTGTTAAATCTTGTAACACAAAGGGAGTAAGAAATTTAATTTATTCATAAAATTTTTTGTTGAAATAAAATTTAAAAAGGGAATTAATTGTCTTATTATTTTGATATTTTAAAATATACTAATTAAATGAGAAAGGGGAAAAAGGGGTAATTTCCACACCCGCCTTTTCGAGTTCTAAGTAAAAAGGGGAAAGAGGGAAAATCTAAAATATTAGGAAACTAGGAAAATAGGTAAACATAAAAAAAGGAAAAAGGGGGAACATAAGGGAAAAAGCGGAAAGTCAAACTTAGTAAATAATCTACCATTTAAAGAGATTTCTAATTTAAACTGAATTAACAATTTAATAATAAGGAAAGCCATTAAAACCTGTAAGAGAATTTGGGGACACCTAGGAGTGATTCTAGGAGTAACTCTAGGTGGGTGAGGGAAATAAAGATAATTAATTAATTAAAGAAATTAATTTATGGATGAATGTAGGGGATGGGGGACACTTGTACGAAGAAGAATTTTTAGAATTTTTTTTTNATTTAACTTGTGGGAGTTGGAATACCCAGCTCGGTGAGGAGTGGTAGCTCGGCCTTGCGAGGCGAGCTGGGAGCTAGTTGAAATCTCTGGATAGTGTGGGTGTGGCCCCTTTGCGGCTCAGGGGGCTAAGGGGGAAGAAGAGTGCCCCTAACATTGGTTGGGAGGTACCGGTGAAGTCTCGCCGGTCGACAGGCGAGAGTTGCATGGAACGTGTGGATGACACTTGGAGCGGGCGATCAGGCAACGATACACTCTCTTCATTTGTGTTTGATAGATTGTATTAGGATTTATGCTTGGATCTGCTTATTTATTGGAAAAATAAACTGATGTCTTTTTAAGTTGATGACAAAAACTTTTCTTAGCCAAGCTCAATGGTTGTTGTCTCCTATGGCCTTCGTTTTCCCGCATGTATTGACCACCTCGCTGTGATTGATTGTGTCCTTAATGGTTGTTTGCCTTTCGTCCTTAGCTCCTCAGTCCTCGCCTGAGCGGTCGACCATGAGCCTGATATACGGTCGTCGCCTTAGCGTTAAAAGACCTATGGATCTCAACGCCCTACTTTTCTGTGCAAGGATGATGAGCAAAGGACGCACCTATTAGCCATCTACCCTCGATGTTTTTCCTTAGCTGAAGGTTTGCCTTGCGCCTCGATGCGTTCAATTAACCCTGCACTATGATTGTTGGCAAAGTTTATCCTTAAACTCAGCTTGTTTTTATTTCTTTGCTGTCTCATTTTACCCCGTATTTATATTAATGGATCAATTTTAACCCAACGTTTTGTTCTTGGAAAAATTTTAAATCGACGTGTAATGGTGTCCTAGCAATGCAAAAAAAAGAAAAGGGTGAAAACAAAAAAAACGAACCCTTCCTGTCTGCAAATTTTTTCTTGGCCTGTGATTTTGAGGTTTTTAATTTATTGTAGATTGACTTACCCTTCCCTATCTGCATTCCTTTTTTTGGGGGCTGGTTTTCCTCATGCCCTTTTATTCAAAAGAAAAGTAGGCTATTTATCTCTGATGCGTTGTTGGGCACCCCAGGAGATGAAAATGATTTGAAACCCTTACACCCGGCTGCGTTGAACCATGTAATGATTGTGTAATGTTTCCTCTGTGTTTAGTATGGCATATTGACTGTGTAATGTTTTCTCAGCGTATAGAATGGTGTAAATGATTGCCCATGAAATGATTGACTGTGTAGTGATTGCATATTCAAAATTCAAAATACGAAATGCCTCTAATTTTTGATGCATGTGGGATTGGATTGAGTAATATAAAACAAAAAAAAACACAGGTGTATTCGCAAGCATTAAATGAACCAACTGTCAGATCTCACACTCATTTGCCACTTGTGAAAGGCTTTGCATAATTACAAATCGTGTGATAACAATTTCTTTTTCACTGGTCCCCACCTTTACCTACTACAACTGAGCCCTTGATGCAAAATATGCAAATGGACGGAAGTTTCAAAATGAGATATCAACGGTCGTGCAATCCATTGGCATTGATTTCACATCGACCTTCATCCAATCTTATCTTTTGATATTATTGTTTTTCCACTTCTCACACAAGAGAATCTCAAAGAATCTTGAAATTAATATGGTGGCATTTGACGAACGAAATTCTCGTCATGAAGTAATTGTGAGGACAATATGAAGCTGATAATCATAGATTTTTTATTTATTTAAATGGGACTATATTATTGTAACCGCGATTATAATTTCTGGCGTCTGCGTTGCTTGGAATTATAACTCTGCATCCCTACTGTTGCCCAGGTTCTTCACCCCGAAGTTGTTAATCAAGACCCTTATCCCGTTGACTGTCACAGATGTTTTATTTACACCGGTTTTACCAGAATTAACGCCCACGAATGGTGGCTCCCAACCGATTTCCTCTGGCTATTAACGCCCCTGTTGTTTGCTGGAAACTCTGACTGGGTTGCTGCAGAATTCACCCACTATTTTTGCCTAAATGGATTGATTGAGTTGCTGTTTTATAACCACGATTTTTGGCTTAAAAAAAACAAAATCTTTGGGTTACCCTCATTGCCAGCGATTGCCCTTTTTCTGTAGACTGCAATATCATTGTAATGCCTGGCGAATTTTCCTTGAAGACTGCGATTCTATTTGATGAAGACTGCTAATTGCCTAGAAAACGACTATCTGTTACCCTAGCATTTTCTGTTTACCTGACAACGTTAATGCCCATGCGTGTCCTTTTCTTACATTCCCTGACAATGATTTTAAATGGCATTAATGTTCTGGACAACACTATTATTCTTTGGCAATACAACCATTGTTCCTAGTTAACGTTTGATAATGGCATCATTTGCTTTGTTTGGCTCTGAAGGGCATCTAATCTTTAACCGCAAGATAACAGTAAAAAAAATAAAAAAATTGCTTTATTATTATTTTAATGCCTTGTTATTTGCTTTATGTTAAATGCCAGGTTATTTTTTATTAAATGCCTTGTTATTTGCTTAATGTTTAATGCCTTGTTAGTTGCTTTATTATTTATTTTAATGGTAGCATTCTAGTTTAAGATTGTCACTATTGTGATCAAGATTAATGGCTAGTTGGATGGAGATTTGGATTAAAATAGATGTGACCCTATAGGTTGTGTTAATAATTTAAATTTGATTGGTGAGTAAAGATTGGATTGCATATTTTTAACTTTGATAATTTGGTTGTGTTAATGTCTATTCGATGGTAAATTATTGGCTAAATTATAATTTAGACAAGCTAGTTAGATTATAATTAATGATTAATTATATTTTTAATTATTAGCCAAGTCGAAGTTCAGACTTGCTTATTGATGTCCATATAACGTGGAATTAGATGGTACCTTGATGACGATTTGTAATTTAAATTTGCGCAAATGGATTGGTTTTAAGGCTAATTTAGATTGTACCTTAAGGTCATATTGCATTTTAGACATGCTAAGTCGAGCTCGTCATAGATAATTAAAATAGACTGTAATTATTGACTAGCTTGACTCAACGATTGATCAGGATATTGGCGAAGTTGTCTTTAGCTTGCGCTTCCCGTTGAGGGTGTCGTTGTTCATTATAATTAATGTTTGTACTTGGTTTGTAAACATTTAATGTGTGTGGTTTTCTCACTGAAGGGTTATAGTTACTTGTGTAATTAATTTTGGGTGCGTTGGGTTGTTAGGATGATGGTCCTTAACTTAGTAGGCTTGGTCTGATTGTGTTGGGCAGGATGTAGACACCTCCTTGTTCCTCAGAAAAGTCGCTAGCCTTGAGACCTTAAATGGTCAAAATCGATGGGAACCTGGGCTTGAGCATTGCTTATGTGTCCTGGAGGTCCTAACCATTGCAGGGTAGGACGGGCGGGTAGTCATTCTTATTCTTCGTTGGTTGAATGTCGTACATTGCTTCCAAGTGCTTGATGTGCTTTATGTTAGGCTGTTATGTTGTTGTTGCGTGAGTTGCATGCATTGTGTTTGTTGTTGTGTTGCGATGTTGAGTATAATGTCCTTTTACCTTCCTACACACACAAAAAAAAATAATTTTTTTTTTGTACTTGTTATGTAAGGCTTGTTGTCGTAACGAAATGGGAGGTTTGTTACAAGAGAAGTCTCAGAGGGAAGACATAAGTTAATTTTTGAGTTCCTTAGAGTGGGGTTAACCCCATCGAAAGGGACCACATGAACCTATTATCTGTTAACATGCAAGGCCTTGTAGGACAAGATACAAATCTCTCCCTCAAGAGGTTAATGGAGGATGAAAGACCGGATGCCCTTTTCGGTCAAGAAACTATGGGAAGATATGAAGACATTAGTATGGATCTCTGTAAGATGCTTCTAGGATGGTATTTGGTGGGTTTAGATTCGTCTAGTGCTTATGGGGGAATTATAATGGGATACTCCACCACTTGCTTGCTCATAAACTATTATGCAATTTTTTCAGTAATGATTATCGAGCTCTACTACAAGGAACTGGATCGGGAGATCATTTTCATCAATATTTGTGGACCCTACGATGATCAGGAGGCCTTCTAGCATCATGTTTTTGTTCTCAGTATACTTCATAAGGGAAACATAGTCCGTGGAGGTGATTTAAACTTTACTTTAAATTAGAATGAAATATGGGGCAAGAACGCTCATAAAGATAAACTTGCCACCTTTTTTCTAAATCATATGGAAGAGATTAGTTTGGTTGATTTTGAGCCAAACTCTATTAGTCCGACATGGAGCAACAATCATTTTGGAGAAGATGATATATGCAAAAGACTCGACCGCTTTATTGTTCACCATCAACTCTTTCAGGAGATAGGGATCTACCGCTTTTGGATTGACAAGGTAAAATATTTTGATCACTTTCCATTTTTTCTTGTACTGGCTAAGCCGTTGGATAAACCAGACACCCCCTTCAAATACAACTTGGCATGTGCAGCAGAGGAAAAATTTAAGGTGTTGGTTTGAGAGCACTGGGTGCACTTTTAGGACAATGTCAATGAAACTCTAGCTTATCAGTTTATCTTGGCGTTTCATCTTTTGAAAGAAAAAGTCTTGGTATGGGCTTGTAATTGTGAAGCTCCCTTGATAGAGAATTAAGTAGCAAAGATAACTCACTAGCTTCTCTGTATTGAGAACAACAATAAGATAATTGGACTGATGCAAAGCCAAATTAGTGTCGAACCCTTGAAGGGAGAAGGAATCAAATTCTTTTAGAAAAAGAAAAAACCCGACGCTTAAAAAGTTGAGGGCATTGTGTCTTGAAGATGGGGACCAAAATACCAAATTTTCCCAAAAAATTGCAAACTACCGTAGAAGTTTCAATACTTTCTGAGAACTTCAAGATTCTAATGGGGAGGTAATACAGGGGTTCATATATCTTGCGGCCTTAGGGGTCGAGCATTTTAAACATTTGTTCAAAGAGAACGAGCATGCTAAAATGAGGGAAATTCTCAAGATGGTTACATTATTTCCTAGACTCATAACAAAAGAGGAGGCACAAGAAATTTATTGAGAGGTTACTATGGAGGAGATTTTGGCTATCATTTCTTGTTTTAAAAAGGACAAAATCCCTGGACCAGATAGTTGGTCGGCTGAATTCTATGAAGATTTTTTTGACTTAATTGGGGACGACCTGCTTTGTGTGATCGAAGAAGTCAAGATCACTGGTAAGCTTCTTCCTACTATCAACTCTATTGCCTTCATCACATTAATTCAAAAAAAGGACCAATAGACTTCTTTTGAGGATTTCCGTCCCATTACACTTTGCAATTGCCTATACAAAATCATTGCTAAAATAATTGTGGTCAAGATCAAACCACTCCTTTCTGAGTTCATCACGTCTGAACAATTTGGGTTTCTAAATTGTAGAATGATTCATGAGGCTATTGGCTTAGCGCAGGAGGGTATGCATATGATCAAAACACAAAAAACACCTAATTTGAGTTCTCAAAATAGATCTATCTAAAGACTACGATCGATTCTCATGGATTTATCTTTGGTTACTGCTCATCCACATTGGATTTGAGTTTCCTATGGTTAAATGTATTATGGCATGCATCACGACATTGTCCTTCATAGTGCTCATCAATGGGTCCGGCTCTCCATTCTTTAAATTGGGTTGAGGGATCTGACATGGATGCCCCCTATCCCCATATCTATTTTTACTTGTCATAGATGGTCTTAGCTAGGCTTTTGCTGAAGCATGTAGACTAAATAAGATATAAGGCTTGCGTATTGGTAGACATGAAAAAACTTCTCAACTATTCTTTGTTGATGACATTTTATTTTTTTTCTTATGTAAAGATATTGAAGGCAGGTTAATAAATGATATCCTTAAGCTCTTTTGTGATGCAAATGGTATGACCATCAACATGACCAAATATGCTATATATTTCTCGGATTTAGTGGAGGCGGAGAGACCGCTACTCCAAAATATATTTTGTTTTATAGCACACAACATGGAGGAGGGGGTAAAATATTTGGGGTTTACCCTCAAACCTAGTTTCCATGGCTTGGTGGATTGGAAATGAATCCTTTCCTGACTTGATAAGATAATCCACTTCTGGTGTAACTGATGGATCACCCATGGGGAACACCTCACACTCATCAAATCAATCATAGAAGCAATACCAATTTATTGGCAGTTGTTGGCTAATATTCCAAAAGGTATCCTCACATGGATTCGCAATATGTACTTCAATTATTTTTGGAAGGGAAACAAGGACTACCTGGGTTTGCATTTGGTTTCGTGGAAAAAATTGGCACTCCCCAACAACTTGGAGGGATGTGGCTTAAAGGATACAATGCTCTTTGGGCGCGCATTGGTTGCCAAATCTCTTTAGGTGTTTATTAACTGAGATAGCTTGTGGAAACATATACTAGTGGACAAATACACATATCTAGATACCATCCTGGACTGGATATGCAAGAGACAAACCCACATGCAATGCTTCCAATCAATGGAGATCCTTAAAACTGGATTTTCCACTTATCAGTAAATTCCTTGCATGGAGAGTTGGTCATGGATCCAAAGTCTGGCTGGGAAAAGATTCCATTTCCGGGTGTGATGACAACATTTTACTATTCGATAACATAATAACCAGGCTACAAGATGAAGGGAGATGCACATTGAATCTTATCAACAACCCCAAACTTACAACCATTTGGAATGAATCATGGCTTTCGACGGTTGACCTAGGATTGGAGGCAGAAGAACAACATGTATGGAGTAATTTTGTTCGTGAATTGAAGGCACATGTTTGAATCACCGACAAGGAGGATGAACTGGTTTGGATATATCAAAACTTGGGGGGGATCATATTTGAGAAAAAAAATTGATATGAGGCGTTGATCAACCACCGGGAGGTTGAAATTAAGTGGTGGTACTCGAAGCTTTGGGACATCCATGGTTCTCCAAAGAGAAAGATTTTTTTTGGTTGGTTCTATATGGGCACGTGCTTACGTGGGACAACTTGCAATCCCAAGGAAAGAAAGGTCCTAGGATGTGCTATCTGTCCAAAAATGATGTCGAAAAACACAATCAGTTGTTTCTTCTTTGTCCCTACACCTCACATGTTTGGTTGGAGATCGGGCAAGAACTGGGTTTACAACAAGTATGACAAAGGACTCTCTGGACTCATGCTTCATATATTTTTTTGATAGGCCACCTCTAAAATCTCTACAGGTCTTTCCTATGCTCGTTTCCCAGGGTACCTGGATGACACAAAATGCAAGTATATTTGAAGGTAAAATCCCAACTACAACCAAGATCTCACAACAATCTTTAGCTTTATTTGCGAGCTATAAGCTGAAAAAGAAAAAATAAAAAGGTAAGGAATATCTATGAAGATAAGATCAACAAACAACAGGTGTGGGGATTCTTTGATGGCGCCTGCCAAGAGGGAAAGATTTGGGTATGTGTTATATTCTTTTCATGTGTGTGTGTGGGTGCGTCGGATTTGATAACTGCGTCTGATGATCCCAACTTTTTTTGGGCGATTTTTTGCTATTTTTAGCGGGTTTTTAAATTAATCCTGGATTAAGAGATTAGGGTTTTGGTAGCTAGAAAATACCAAAAATATTGTATATATTGTATTGTGAATGGTGAAATTAACACAATGAAGAGTTGAAAGGTGTGACATCAAGGAAGGTTGGTTTTCTCCCGGTTAAGGATTTCCAGCGTAAATCTCTGTGTATTGTGTGTATGAGCCATTGATTAATTTTTGTTTTTCTTAAGAATATGTATGCATTGCTTTACTTCACATGTTTAAAACTTACATGTGGTATCATAGCTCATTTTTGGCTTCAGGGGGATGCCTTTGTTGCTGAGGGTTTGGCTCAGTCTTGATAGATCAAGTTTATCTTGGGTGTGTGATAAACCCGGGTTTAGTGGGAGATTTTGCAGTGGTGATTTGAGTGTAGAAAGAGGAATGACGATCTCTTCTAGAATCGAGATTGAGAAGTTCAATGGTAAAAAATTTGAGCTATGGAAGCTCAAGACAAAGGACCTTGTAGACAAAGAAAAATGGAGCACTGTGGATCCTAGTACACAACCTACTGGTACACAGTCTACTGGCACATAGTCTACTAGTACACAATCTTTTGGTACACAAACTACTAGTACATAACCTACTGGTATGTCGAAGGAAGATTGAGAGAAGTTGGATAGAAGAGCAAGGAGTACTATTCGACTCTGCCTGACAGATTCAATGTTGTTGAATGTCTCAGGAGAATCTACAACCAAGGAACTATGGGATAAGTGTTATCACTGAAATTTCATCTGCACATGGCGACAAGAACTCCGCATCATCAAAACAGGAAAAAAGTCATTCATGGCACAAGATTAATTCCTCAGCATTGCAAAAGGGTCAAAAAACTATACAAATGACCAAAAATTTAAAAGGCACTTTACATCATCTGGGTGCGTGCGCGTATGCATGTAACAGAAACGTACAAAGCGCACATATGTGCAAAAGGCGTGGCTGTTGGGCGAAAAACCCGCGCGCCTGCTAAACGACGCATTTATTGAAATTGGTCGGCCTCCCAACCACTAATGGATCAGCTCCCAAGTCGATTTGACACCAAATCCGAGCTCAATCTTCATGGTGGGTTGGTCAAAGACCTAATTGTGCCCTAAAGAGCCCCTTTTCACATTC
>JASDQU011441638.1:0-23582 GCA_032191745.1 Picea mariana
ATGCTTCAAGTGGCATTGATCCCAGTAAAAGAAATTAAAGCACAACTTTATGATTGGAGTTTTGGAAAGAATTCATATCACTTGAATGCACAAGATTGGAGAGATGCAAGAATTTCAAAGATGACCTTGCACCAGTCAGAGTTGCAAAGCTTCAAAAGACAAAATAATTAGATGAGGCAAGATTCAAGTGTTGTAGGCTGGATAATATAGGGATCCTACAAAAGAATTCAATGTTTGAGCAAGGTTTAGTCTACGAGAGGCAAGAGTTTATTAAGGGTGGCATTTGGTATTTACCAGTAATGGAGTGTCAAGCAAATTCCACCACATGCATAATCAATGATTAACAAAGGAAACGTGGGCCAAGGGATGCGAAAGAATAGGCCAAGGGGGGAGAAGGTCCCATTCCAAGTGTTGAGGGACCCAGTCTGCCTAATTGGTGTACTCAAGCCATGGGTGCATCTTATTAACAAAGAGGAGCATGTAAAAGGCTATGTGGAGTAGGTTTAGCTAGTGGATTATGATATTCAATACCCTTCCTTATTCCTTGGATTTTCCCAAGAGAAGTTCTTAGAGACAACAGGGGGCAACTATGGATCTTGCAACCATTTAGTCCATTATTTAAATCAAGAATAATGATCCTTCTACACATCCCATGCTTTGGGAAATCTAATGTGGTGAAGAAGTGTCTGAGGTTGTTGCTCTCACAGACTCACACTATTGGAATTTGGCTAGATTGTAGGATCACCATTGACGTGGATAGAGTTCAAACTATCATGGGGCTACCAATGGCTAGAAAAGATGATGATAATGTATTCTCACAAGAATAATAGTGTAGACAAAAGGGGATATAGTAGAGGAGCCAATAGGTCCATCCCTAAAATATGACATAAACAAGGGAAAGTGGGGATATGAAATATCCTCAATCAATAGTGTATTGGCCAACATGCTAGCACAATAGCTATTTGCCAAAGTATTATGGACCTACTAAGTAGGAGAATGCTCAAAGTTGGCAGTTCATGTCTCTGATGTATGTGCATCCAATGTGAGGTTGAACCAGATTTCATACCTAACTATGAAATCATCCAAAATTGGTATAGACACACATGATAGAAACTAAGACTTCTACTATGGGAGTTTCTTGTTTCTTCTCTCATTCTCACAATGGGCAACCTTGATAGGTATTGACCTTTTTCCTTGCTAAATTCATTACAACCTAATATGAGTGTCTTGCTAAATAAATAAGGCCACACAAGTCATAATCAACACCACTTTTGAGGGATACTACCATGTGGAATGTGATTGTGCAAGCCAATAGAGTACCTAAGGCCATCATCGATGTGCATGGTTGAGAAAACCAGTTTGAGGTCAACCAACACTTTTGTCATATGAGGCCATGGCTATCAAACAATAGTGTTAATCCAAAAGAAAAAGTAGAGATGTTAGACTTCATGTTGACGTCAAAGCATGTTGACCAGGCATTCAAGCCATGGGCCCAAGTAGGAAAGTCCCAAAAAAGAAACAAGGAAAGAGGACCTTGCTGTTGGTAAGCATAGAAGAGCGAGGTTAAACATGCCCCCCCAGAAAAGAGACCATGAATTGACATGGATGGAGAGATGACATCAGAGTTCACTGAGTCAAATGAATTAGAGACATGCAAATGGTTGGGGCTAAATGTCATCAATGATAAGGCTTTTGACATAGTAACAAGACAAAATGTTTAGATGGGTAACCATCTTCGTGTAGGAAGAACAAGAGGAAGTGATAGATGACTACATACCTCTACACCCTAAGATTTGGCCCAAGGAAGCAACCCCTGAACATTGGTTGTTACCCCTCAACACTACCTACACCAATATTGCAATACCTACACCAATATTGCAATGATAGGTTAATGGAGTCTACAGGCTTCAACTGAGATTATGAAATCAAACTCCAAAATAGGTAGAAGGAATCCACGACTCGGTAGAGTGAAAAGACAATATAATAGACTTGTTCAACATACAAACAACTAGTGATTAAAGATAATTGTAGAGAAAGTTTATAGAACATTCTCAAGTATACTTAAATTATCTCCATTATTAATATTATTATTTAATTAAAAAAATCAAATTTGTTATCTATCACAACATAAAATTTTAAAAGGTTTAACCAAACCTTTAAAAACTTTATGAGATTATATTTTTATTTTAAATATAGAAATTTGGGAAAATTTATAATTTTAAAAACATTTAATTTTTAATAAAAAACTTTATGAGATTATATTTCTATTTTAAATATAGAAATTTGGGAAAATTTTATAATTTTAAAAGCATTTAATTTTTAATAAAGACAATTTTAATAATTAATACAAAATTATAAATTTCAATTTCCAGAGATATTAAGTATAAATGTAAAGCTTATCTTAATGTGGATGTTAAATTTAACGTTATAATAAGATTTGAAATGGGAAATCAATTTGGATTTATTCATTTTGAAAAAAAATAAAAAGAATATTTAATTTATTTTCATAAACTTCCAAAACATTCATAAAACATCGTATAATTAAATTCAACATTTATAATTGCTTAAAAACATTTAATAATTTTCAAAATAAATATCATTTTAAATTAACAAAATATTTTATTTTAAAATAAAAAAAAATCATCAAAATCACCCTCCCTCCGATGTAAAAGAATAGATCATCATTAGTTAGACAAACAGGTGTCGGAGACGGCGTGCACCTCGATCTCATAAGTATATAAGACAAATCTTAATAAATAAATCTGAAAAAAAGTTTGAAAAGTTACATTATTCTCTTCATTCTGCTTACGTGGAAGTGTTCCGTCATGAATCCCTAAAAATGTTTAACTAATTTACCACGAGAAAAACGCGGAGTGAAAAACAGGACTGCGTGACGGTTATCAAACCCGAATACCGACCTTACTGACGTGGCTAAGACGTGTCCATTATTTGTGAATGTGGCTCTGCCGTGACTAAATAACCTTATTTCCATGAAAGTGTTTGCCACGGATTTTACGCCTCGCCTAGTCAGCGATCGGACGGCGAAGAGAAGCGAGAGACAGTCAAGACGATCTGGACCGTCCGATGCGGAGAATGACTTCGGTTCTAGGTCTGTCTGTTCTCCTGCCCTCACAAGACAACGAGCTAAGGGGAGGGGGATTCCTGATTCGGAGACCGATTTCTACAACTTCTCCCAATTCTGAACCGCGATTGCTACTAMTTTTCCAAATTTTGAGTCGTTTTTGCAATCCTGGCGATATTTTGACTCGGTGTGCCTTTTTCCTTGGCGTTCGGAGAACCCTGTACCTCTTTTTCCGCTCGAAATTCGACATATGGAATTTTTTTCTTCTCGTTTTGCACAAACTCGTTGCATTTTGGTTCAATTTCGTGCATTCGTGCCGGGATATGGCTATGGCGGCGAAATCTAGGAGGTTGCGGTGTTTTCCGAAACAGATATTTGGTAAAGCTTGCGCAAATATCATTCGATTTCACTGGCATTTTGTGTGCCGCTGGTGCTTTTCGCGAGGGAGTCGCTAGGCCTTAGGCTTGCAGCTGTCTTGTGTGTTCTTTTAGGTTTGGAACTTCGAAAGTTTTAGAATTTCTACTTTCTCGCTGCGATTCGGCATTTGCTGTGATCTCTCAGGGAAGAAGTTTGGGTAAAGATTGTGACCAAAGATCTTAAATGGGACTGGATTTGTTCAAAGTCATGGAAGAAAGCTTGAATACTGGCGAACGCTTTAAAGCTTAAACAAAGTAGTTATATATGCGAGTTTATTTATCAAAGATTGTGGTGAATGTCTTAGATCCGTAGCAGTATTTAAAGAATCCGTCAAAGCCTTAAATGCGCGTTTATTTCTTCGAGATGGCGCCCAGAACTTTGCCACTTTGTTTTTCTGAAGCCTTTTCAAAGAAACCTAAATCTTAGGTCTCGCAAGAAAACAGAAAAAAGCTTTGAGTGTCTGTTGTAATTTTCTTGTGTGACTTGCGTTCGGAAGATGTTCTTCGGCCGCCATTGTTTTGTCATTTCCAATTTCAGTCAATTTATTGTACTTTTGCAGCGTTTGATCCTGGACGATATGGCTCTGGCAGCGATTAGCAGGAGGTATTGAAGGGTTATGTGAATTTCTTGGAATCCTTCCAAAGCTGCTGAAGGGAATATATTTGCATTACAAGACTTTGAAGACTCTTGCAGTACTCTTTCGGTGGAGATACTGACATGCTTCGTTACTAGTTCCATCGCACTATTAGTTATTTTATTATAATTTTAGTTAATTCGATATTTGTGTTTTTATTAGAATTAAAATAATATAATTTTAATGTTATTATTTTTATTATAAATTATATGATATCCTATTTTATTTTTCTATGTTCTTATTTTATATTTATTATTTAACACAATCCATACCATTGCAAAGGTTGCCTTTAGACTTCCTATTTTTAAATTATAAAAATGAAATACTTAACCATTTTTAAGTTCCATTTTCCGTACATATGTATTATAAGATTAATCAGAATATATTATATTATATTATATTGTTAAAAAATATTATTATTATAAAAATCAAAAGCTAAGTAACATGCCTATTATTATATATTATTTCATTCTTCACCTTTTAAATCCTAACCACTTATGCAACAAATTATTTTAAAATATTGATCCACTTTGTCATAATTGAGGCTATAACTGTTTATGGGCAAGAATAAATTTAAACCTGGTATGATTTGTTTTATTTGAATATTCATTATTGTTAATTATTGTTATTCAGTTATAAAAATTTGTTATTCATTCTTGAGTTTGTATTTTTTTTTATTACAATCATTATTTTAAATTTTTTCCACATTCTAAATAAAAATGTCCAAAAAATTTTAGATCATTTTATATATATATATATATGATTACGCTCTTAGGTAATATAGATTTCCTTTCATTTAAATGTTGAGTAATATGTATCCATTATATCATATTAAATGAACATTGCAATTATATTTTAATATAAATAATAATTTATTGCAATTATATTTTAATATAAATAAATAATAAAATTATGATAAATATGTTAATAATTAAATATATTAATATATATTATGATAAATTTTAAATCATAATATATATGATTAAGCTTTTAGGTAATATAGATTTTTTTTCATTTAAATGTTGAGTAATATGCATCCATTTTATCATATTGATGATGATGATGATTAATGTTCACTAAGATCTAATTGGTTTATCGGATCTTAAGAGGGTAAGTGATTACTTATGATTTTTTAGCATTTTGTTTCTGTGCTCGAAAAACATTAAAATTTTTTTTCCAAAATCATCATACTTTTATTGAATTGAAAGGTTAAAAAAATTAACAATGATCAATATTAAATGAGCATTACAATTATATTTTAATATAAATAATAATAAAATCATGATAAATATGTTAATAATTTTTTTAATTAGTGAATATTATTTGCAACAAAAATTTTCAAACTAGAAACTAGTCCAATATATAACTAATCCAATCACTGTATGATTCAAATCGAATGCCTCTTTCAGTATTTTTATTTTTCCTTATTAATAAATTAATTTTTATTTTAAATAACTCATAAATATTTTTAAGAATTAAATAACCCATAAATTTAGAAGAATAAAACATCGCTAGACCCACGGGAAGCAAGAAGAGAACATTCACACCGAATACTTTACAAGTGTTGTTGAAATTGAATACACAGACAAATAAATAAATAATAAATGAATAATATATAAATCTCTATAACTGTGCAAGGCTGGTTAAAACAAGATTAAAAGTTTGAAAGTGAAATTATTTCTGTTCGGTTTCCCTTCCCGCTGTTGTTTGAGTGCCAATATTTATCTCAGTGAAAACCGGAGTCACCCAGTCCTCTACCGGTCTCTGATGTTGAAAGCGATAGACAGAGGAATAATGATTCATCATTGCCGATGTACTCGAAGAGGATCTTGAAAAAAATCTAAACCGTCCGTTTGTCAGAATCTTTTCATATTGACCGTTGATTCTTTTGAATTAAAATAATAAATACTTGTTTTCTTATCCGCCTGACTAACGAACGATTCACACCGATCTACGTACAATGACAACTTCGTCCGTTACTTTAATGGGTCTAACGGATAAGATCAATTTTCACTCCGAGGATTGTTATAGGCCGTCCGATTTTCCTTAAGGCACAGGACATTAAGCGGATAAGTAAACTGAAAGCGATGAATACTGGCCCCGCTGACGTGGGCTCCGCCAGCGTGTCCATTCCTCTGTTTGACCAGATAGCCTTCTTTCCCTACAAGTGTCCGCCACGCAGGATTTTGGGCCTCGCATGGTCGGCAATCGGACGGCAGAGAACGACGAGTAACAGTTCAGACGATCTGGATCGTCGGATGAGAAGGATGACGTCGGTTCTAGGCCTGTTTGTTCTCATGCCCTCGCAAGAAAACGAGCTCAGGGGCAGGGGAAATCGGGAATGGTTTTCTTTGCGTTTTTTTAATCCAATAATTTGCTGATTTCGGAGACCGATTGCTGCAACTTCTCCTAAAATTTTACGCCGTTGTTGCGATCCAGGCGAGATTTTGGCCTGGTCTGGCCTTTTTCGTGGCGTTCAGAGCACCATTGTGGCTGTTTTTTCGCTCGAAATTCGACATAAGGTATATTTTTCTGCTCGTTTTGCACAATCTTGTTGCATTTTGGTTCAATTTCGTGCGTTCGTGCCAGGATTCGGCTATGGCGGCTAACTCAGGAGGCTACGGCGTTTCTAGAGACAGATATTAAGTAAAGCTTGTGCAAATACCGTTAAATTTTACTGGCGTTTTGTGTTCCTCTGGAGATTTTTCCCAGAGAGTCGCTAGGCCGGAGGCTTGTAGCTGTCTTCTGTCTGTTTTTCGGCTTCGGAGTTCGAAACTTTTAGAACTTCTTCTTTCTCGGTCCGATTCAACTCTTGCTGTGATCCCTCGGACAGTTTGAGAAAATTACTGGATTTTCGGAAGTAGTTTTGGTAAAGATTGTGGACAAGACCTTAACTGGGAGTGGATTTGTTAAATGTTAAGTAAAAAGGCTTGAATACTGGCGAAAACGTTCAAGTTTACACAAAATCGTCTTAAATGCGAGTTTATTTATTTAAGATTGTGGTCAAGGTCTATATCCGTATCAGTACTTAAAGAATTCGCCAAAACCTTAAAAGCGCTTCTAGATTGGGACCTAAACCTTGCGATTTTATTTTTCTGAAGCCTGCTTAAACTACCTCTTTGTATTTCTTAGGACTGGAAAGAAAAAACAGAAGGCTTTCAACTCCTAGTTAGATAGTCAATAGTCGTGCCAATATCCCTTCATTTTGTCGGAGTGTAGTTTTCTTTTTCTCGTGACTTGCGCTGCGAAGATGTTTTTCGGCCGCCATTATTTTGTTATAGATCTTTCATTTCGAATTTCAATTAATTTCGGAATATTTACTGTTTTATGTTGTGATTCGTTGTAGTTTGCCTCCTGTCTTGCGCGTCTGATCCCAGACGATACGGCTCTGGCAGCGATTACCTGGAGTTCTTGAGGAAATATCTGCATTTTTAAAACTAGGTTCGGTAAAGATCAAACAGTGCTTCATGGTTGACTTTACTTGTTTTGCATGAGATTTCTGCTAGGAAATCAGCCTATTCCTTTTTCTGCTAGGAAATCAGCCTATTCCTTTTTCTGGATTTTGCAGTAATTTTTTGCGATTCCCTGCTTCCGTTGGATGTCGGCAGCCAGCCGTTTAGACTTCTAGAGGAGTTATTTGCATTTATTATAATCGTTCCACAGCTCGCTGAAGGGAGTATATCTGTTTAAACTTGCATTACGAGCCTTTGAAATCCCCCTCGTATTATGGAGTCATGCAGCGATTTTGCTTGGAAGAGCTTTTTGGGATAGCTGTCCATTAAATTCTTCTCCAGACAGAATCTTACCTGGAAAGTGTGAAATTTCATGGAGAAAAACCGTGAAGGCCGGCGTGGAGGAGCTATTAAGAATAGGCATGTTTCTGCAACCCGTCGATCCAGGGCATCTGGACCTAAGTACTCCTCAGGTAAAGCCACTGCAACAGATGAAAGAACTACCCTTTCCAGATAGATTAACTATATGCTGTTTCCTGTTTGAAAATTTCTTAGAAATGATATCAGGGTTTTCCTGCTTGAATTTAGTTCTTTGCTTTCCTTGATTTTCATTTGCCTTATGTGTTGATTGCCACGATTGTGCAATTTATTCAGTTGTTATGAATGTTTTCTTGGAATTTGTTTTAATCTGGCTCAGTTGCATTTGTTCTAATTCGGCAGTCAGCAATGAAGACGGAGATGACATGGTGGAAAATGAACCCAGTCCTAATCGCAGAATGCAAGATAGGTCAAAGAAACACAGTGGGCGCATCTCACCCTTGTTTCAGGAATCTGACTCCTGCAAGGACCGGAGCAGATCTCAGCACAAGAGAAAGAGTCTTGGCTCACAGGAGCCACAAATTGATGAATCTGGCATTGCCACTGCCAAAGTAAAAAATTATAACAGCGATAATGCTGAAATGGCTAGGTCTGAGGATGACGATGATCTGCCACCCCCAACAGTTCCATGCCGTACTTGGAGACTGAAGCTTCACACAAAGGTGGTTGTTTGAGAAACACACAAGTATGAAGTCTGTTTAAGAACTTACGGGCTAATATTTGGCATGGAACTTTTTAGTAACATTTCCTTGCAATCTGCTTACAGGCTCGGGAAGATCTGGCGCCTATTGACCCGGCAGCAGTTCCTCGCAAGTTGCGCACAGGTTTGCTAAAGCTCATCAAGCTCTGGTCTCAAGGTTTAAGCCAGTTTAGGATGGATTCCTTGTGGATTTATAGTGCTAATCCCCAATTGAAACAGCTATGACGAAACGCCAACAAGAATCCACACTGCATATGCATGTAGCTGACATTGGAAAGCAGCATGCCTCCAATGATGCTGCTCCAACATCTGCAGCAACTTGTTCTAATATGTCTGTGAATCATGGTCGTAAGAAGGTCAGTAAACAAAATTTTATCTCATAATATACTAAAGAAATACATTTGAACTTCTCTTAAACATTTTGTCAAGTTTATCGTCTTCTTTCCTTGCAGAAGCCTGTTAATCAGAAGCCTTCAACTTCAAAATTGGTCAAGGTCTGTTGATGTTCCGCTTCTTTTGAAGGAAGAACCTGAATGTTGCATTCGGTCTTTTTCATTATAGTTCTAAACATTGGACTTTGTCACACAGGCATCTTCCACAAGAGTGTCTAAAACTGAAGTGGAGGTTGCAGAAACTCTCTTTGATCTTGCCAGAATGTTCACAGCTCACTCAATGCCCTCTGCTACAGAAGAAAAAGCTGAGCCAAAACTAGCAAGGAACTCAGCACCAGCAAATTCTGCTACATTGTTGGACATGAAGCCAAGTCCCGAGGCATCCACTTTTGATGCAGCCTCCCCGTCATCCACTGTTGCTCTGAGCCAATCAGGAGGTCTTTACTGTTTTCCATTCATTGTCAAAGTTTAATCTGTAATATTTCGGTATTAATAATGTTCTTGGGTATGTCTTGGGTCTGCAGCTATGAAAAGAAAACGTCAACGAATGAGCTCTAAAACAAAGGATGAAGAACCCACGCCAATTTCAGATCTTTGCTGGTCACCAGAATTGGCTGTTGCTGAGCAAGCTCTCTGTTTCCATCCTGACAAAGGCCAATCAGACATGGAGTTGAAAGTAAGTCCTCGAGGAGTAACATTAGTTCCAGCTGTGATAGGCTTGATGGCAGCTTCCCCTGACATCAAAGCTGATTCAGAGAACCCTGCAACTGCCAAGGAAAAAGAACTAAGAATGGACACCAGCAGTTCTGCATCAGAGGAGATCAAAAGCACATGTGATCCGCAAGAAAATCTCACAGTTGCGAAATTTTATGGCCCAATGCATGTGGATAGTGAACTTACAGAAAACCTAGTTATGGAAGAAACTGTACATGAAGAAGAGCACAAAAGGAGGCAAGCCCTATCCAACCATTTCTATTTTTACTTTTCTTTCCTTTTCTTTTTTAACTATGTTTTCAGTTGGGGTTCAAAGGTATACCCTGCACTTATTAGTTTCACATGTTCTGGCATTGTTTAGAGGATGCAGATCGACCTGCATATATTCAGCCTGGGGCTCTAGCAGTCTCAGTTACCTGCAAAATTTTCTAAATTACACATGACCATTTTTCTAAGTAACTGTTGGGTGCACCTTTCTGTTATATCAGCACTCTGTATACAGAAAAATGACTAGTCTATCATCAGTGTGCTGGAGATATTATTGAGACCAGCATTTCTGTCTAACTATTTATTCTGAATTGCTGACAGACAATCAAAATTGACTCCAATGGACTGTGGTGATCGGAACAAAATTGATATAGATTTGATGGTATGTTTTGCGTTCCATCTTTCACTTATTTTCATTGTAGGTCTTGATTGCTATGTTTTTCTTTAAAATGGCATTGTTTTGTTTTCATACAGAAATGTATATGAATAAATGCATCTGCATTGATAAGGGCTTAAGTTTATACATGTTAGACACATTTAATTCTGTATGTATTTTTGTTTGAGTTTGCTTATAGCATGTGCATTTGGTTGGCATTTTTCTGGCAGTCACCTCCCAAAGATATTGGCAAGGCCGACTACACTCTTGATTCAAACATGCCTGACGCAAAGGAGAAAGAAAAGGTTTATCCTTCTGCAATATATTTCTTAATATGCTTAAGTGTAAATAGCTTCTAAATGCGTATTCATATCAGCATCACTAAAGCATTTACTTGTTCATTCTGTCTGCCTTGCTTTAACTTTCTCTTTGTACCATGCACTTTTATATCTCTCTTCTTTGTAGACATTTCCAAATAGTGACAAGGGTGATGACATTATGGATTCCAACGTGGCTGATGCCAAGGAGACAGACAAGGTTTGTTGGTTATTTGTTATACAACTTTCTAATATGTTATAATATTTATTCCATGAAGCTATCTATTTTCTTTTTTCAGTTTTTAGTATCTTATCATCACTGCATTATATGTTGTTCCGCTTGTCAATAAGATAAGATAAGATAAGATAAGATAATTTTGTTTATGTCCAACGAATGACCACAAAAGTAGGTCAAAGTTAGATGCAGTTTTCTCATCAGCTGTTTATTCCCTATTGTTGATTCTTGACATTCAAACATTAAATTCCAGTACAGTTTTCTGATTGGGGTAGTCAACTTATGATCTCTAATTGACTCATGCTATTGTCAACTTGGAGTTTACAGTTCATCTTTTGGGGCTAGTATTGAGTTCAGAACTCTGTGGATATTCAAACAGTATTGATAAGTGTATTTTTTTGTCAGGACATCTTCATGCTTATAAACTTCTAACATTGAAAAATGCTTTCTTGGCAGATGGACTTGGCAACCATTCTTGCAGCAGAAATTGCTTCAGTAGGKGAGAGAAATAAAGTGGAAACTTCTAAGGACATGGACTTTGAAGAAGAAAATAAGCAACTAATTCAGAATACCGAGTATAATGAATGCAATGAGTGGACACYTGAAAAGGATCACAGCATTTTCAGAGAGAAAAACAAGAAGATAGATGCTTTAAAGGACAGGGGCAAGCAGGAAACAGCTAAACAAKYAGTTAAGGGAACAGGGAAAATCATCAAAGGTGATTTATGTACCCAGAGGATAGATAGCCCTGGTATGTCAGGTCTATCTGAAGAGTGTCTAATTTGATAGGGTGGAGGTCAGATAGGTCTAATATTTTTTAAATGATGTTTTACTTTTGCATCATGTCTTCCATTTCTTGCATCTGATGATCAGCTTTTATTAATATGGTTCTTTTGAGATCCAGATTCAAATGTTCCAGCAAAGGCTACCACAAGAACTAATCCTCTAAGCACACAATTACCTGTTTCCATGGGAATGTCTGGTTGGCCTGGAGGATTTCCTCACTTGGGGTAATGTATATGGACTATGGTCTCTTTCTAGTTTCTTGAGACTAGGGTTGTAAGTTTTACAAAGGCATGTTATATTTTCTTGTTTAACATGTAACTAATCCTTCCAATTTTACTTGACAGTTATTACTCTCCTGTGGCAGCAGCAGCGGCTGCTGCTGTGGCTGCTTCATGGCTGACACCTGTCTCCATGACAGGGATGTCCTCAACAGAGAACAATACAGAAGCACTACAGGTGATATATCAAATGTGCTCTAGTTTGACATCCTAAGTAATGTGAAGAATATTATAAACTGTTGCTTTGACATTGTTCATGTAACCTGTAAGAGAACCATGGGTGTTTCTCCTTTCATAGCATCCCAACAAACAATGCTATTTGTTTATTACATCATAGATTCTTATTCAAGCCTTTTAGCATCAAAGATTTAAAATTGTTTGGTGGAATGCTTTAGTTTGTGATTTTATGTGAAGAATGTTACAAACTGTTGCTTTGACATTGTTCATCTAAGCCGTAAGAGAACCATGGCGGTGCTTTTCATTGTAGACCATTGCACCAAACAATGCTGCTTCTCTATTACATCATAGGTTCTTATTTAAGCCTTGTGACATTGGATATTAAAAGATCTATAAAAGTTACATAGTATAAAGAAAGTTAGTTTGAGAATGAGGCATGATGATCTGTAATCACAATGATGACTTGGTAAAGGAACATGTCAGTCATCACTGAATTCAAGGATCAGCTGTTTGTCTCATGTTTGTGAGAACTTTCACATGCCTTAAAAAATACAGCAATTATAGCCTGAAGAATAGTCTTTAATTACAAACTTCTCTATATTGGTTTACCTACCGAGGTAACTTTTTATATATTCACTTCAGTCAAGTTTTAGCTATTACAAAGTGTACTTATTGCATACTCAAATCTTTTGTGCAGCTTCCCTCATTACTATTCCCCACACACCAATCACGGAAGCGCTGTGCAACACATGTGTATATAACCCACTTCATTGATTTCCAGCGGCAAATAAAATCTAATCCCTTGTGGGCTGCTTCCTATGGAAGCTCAACCGGTCTATATGGAAATGGTTTAATAGGAACATCTGCAAGTACTGCTCTGGGACCTGGAGGTAGATCCCACGACTTACCTTGGACATGTCTCAAGGATAAAGGACGTGCTGATGGAGATTCCGTTGCTGCAACTGTAAATGGGGTAAAGAATAGGGAAGGTAATGCATGCATGGAAGCACTGGAAATAAAGTCTAATTCACAACAGCAAACTCAACCATCACAAAAAAAGAGCCCAATATTTCAGGTATGGTGGAAATTTAAGTTTACATTTAATGGACTGTTGAATTATAGTTTAAAACTTTAATCTTATGGATACACATGCTGATAATGAACTGCAACAGTGTAATATGTACTTTTCTTGTGCAGAATGGTTCTGTTTTGAGTTTTCCTTTTACTGGTGCAACTTCTGTCAGTGGCGGTAGTGCAGGAGCTGCTAACACAACAGGAGGAAGTGTTTTGGGAACTGCAGCTATGTTTTCTGCTGGAAGCACTACATCTACATGCAGTTCTTCGGTCAGTGGTGCTGGGAACAGCTTATTTGATGGAAGTGTTGCGAATGCTGCAGTTTTACAGGCTCAACTACTTAATTCTGTCATCCAGCAACCTACCTTTCCTTTCTCTATATCACCTGCTCTCTTTGGAACAGCATACAGTGGACCTCTGATGCCACAACAGGTTGATGGTTCAGTCTTGACTCTTGACTAATATCTCTGACAGACAATACTATATACTTTTTAAAAAATTTCTTATCTATTAATGAGATTTCGTCTTATGGAAATCTGTTCTTATAACAATGCACAATCTTTTGCAGGTGCCTCACATTTATAATCACCCATTCTATGAACCTCATATGGTGTCTCAACAGTTGGCTAGTACAACCTCAGTAACCACTGGTCAAAAGCAACCAAAGAACTCTGAGGGCCTTGGCAGTTTTCCTCCTTCAGAATCTTCCCAGCTGCAATATCAACAGGCAATATCATCATCACAGGCTGGATCTGTATCACAGAATTCAAACCATATGAATGAAAAGAACATTACAGCAGATAGCAGATCAGCTACAAAAGTACAGCTTCCAATGGTTCAAAGAAATGCATATGGCCAAAACTTTTCTCCGGGGCAGGTCTCAAGTTTGAATTCTCAATCTACAGAAGTTGCTAGTTGCATGCCTGCATTGCCGGTTCATTCTCAGGATTTTAGCTTGATGACAACCTTTGGAGTAAAGCAAACAGGCAAAATGAAACAACAAGCAGAAGCACATTTACAGTCCCAACAACAGAAGGCATATCTTTCCACTCAATGTCATGCAACTGCTCCTGGTTTGCAAACACAGTCAAAAGGATTTGACTCTAAATCACAACCACCTTCTATGAATATTAATATAAATAGAGGGCCTATTATTCCTGATTCGAAACTACCTGGTATTGCATCAATAATGGCATCACAAGGACAGACAGTTCAGAGCATGGTTGATCTTGCAAGAGGGCAGAGTCCATCCCAAAAATCTACCCATAACCAACCAATCTCTGGACAAGCTCACCAATATAGCATGCCTGCTAGTCACAATCAACAGAAGCAACAACAGCAAGCAGCACTAAGAGAGAGAGTGGTAACAACTGCAGTTGTAGATGGTGGAATAACCACCAATGGCAGAAGTTATGGTAATGATGGTCATGAAGAAAACCAAAAGGGATCTGTTAAAAGCAATTTGGACAAATCGAATGTACTAAGGTTTGAATGGGAGTCTTCTCAAATTATGCAAGGTTCTCAAACAAATGCTGACCCAAAAATAGTAAACAATGCTACGCCAAACATGATTGCATTTTCAGAAGGCTCAGCCACTAAGACTGCTACCTTTGGCAAGCTTCCTACTGAACAGGGGATTCATTTTCCAGGGCAAGATGCATGTGTTGCTAGTCAAGGGTTAAGATGTGGCCATACTACTCAGGATTTACCTCAGCTGAAAACTACTACTATTGCACCAGCAGTATCGCTTTTGCCTGATATATATAGTAATGCACCTCGAGCTATGCAGAGGGTTATAAGTCAGGGACAACAGTCAAGGGGTGAACAGCCTACAATGAATTCAGGTCAAGTTCAACGGATATTGCCAGGTCCATCTTTACCTTCAGCTGTTGCCACTGCCACTACTTTGCTTTGTGTCCCACCTGTTTCAAAGTCAGGGGTTGGTGCTGTTACCAAAAATTCCGTATCTCGGAAAGATTCTCATTTATCTCAGCAAAAATTATCTGTGGCCTCCACTTCAGTCAAGGGGTCTTCAGCAGCAAATATGGTATCAATCTTGGGCTCAGGTCCATCAGTAACACCTCTACAAGGACAGCTAAATCAAAATCATTACAATATACAGCAACACCAGCAACATCAGAACTTGCGGTATCAACAAACTGTGCAGCTTATCGATTCTGCACAGAAGCATCATGGGCAGGCTGTACTACAAAATTATCCTTTGAATCAGAATTATTCCCACCAAATACTCAAGCAACCTTCACCACAGAAAAAACATCATCAGGTTGGGCAGCAGCTTCTCATCCACCCTCTACAATATGAAGTTCAGACACAATCTCAAGTCCATTCACACCCTATACCGCAACAACCAACACTGCATCATCAACAAACATCACAACATTTGCAGCAACAGTCAAGGCAAATTGCGCCCTTGTCTCAGCAGCTTGGGAACATACAACAGCAGCACCTCAAACAAGTACAGCCAGTTATTCCAGCATCTTTTGGGATTACAGTAAGTGGGAATCTCTCCCATAATCTAGGGTCTGTCAATGCAGGACATGCTTCTTTTAGTGTAGTTTCTAGTAGAGTGACAACTCCAACAAAGTCAACTGGAGAAATCAATACACCTTGTCCTGATTCCAAAATAAACTTTAGCGATGGACCTGTACTTCCACATAGCCGCAATGATGGAACTTCAACTCCACAGCATATTAGCAATGCCAATACAGTTTCTTTGCCTTATCCAAGTACAATTTCACATCCTATGCATAATTCTGGAGCAGTTGAAAAGCTTAATGAAAAAACAAACCAATGATCAGTAATTGAGTGCCCTATAATATGACAATTATCACACTCCATACAGTCCTCTTGTAAAGTACTTTTACAATTTTGACCTCTGGTTGATGCCATAATTACACGTTGCTAGCCAAGCTGTGGATGACATTTCATGGCTGCAGGGAAATTCTCTTCTAACCATTCCAAGGCATCAAGCAAGCCTTCCAACTGGAAGCAACTGTGAAAGAAGCAGAACTAACATCAAAGCCGGCAAAATGATATAACACCAAAAGCAATGGATTGCTTCTGAACCTCTGTCATGACCAAGGAATTATCCTTTTCTTTTGTATGGTGGGACAGCTGCCCTCAAGATAGCTATTTATCAGGAAACCTCTATTACTGGTACTGGTGTCTCTGTTATGCTGCATGCATTTCTGCTCCATCTTCTTCTTTTATTTACAAACATGACTGCAAGTCTGATCTGCTCAAATCCAGGGCTAAGTTTTTTCAATCTTTATTTCCAATAATGGTATCTAATCTGCTTTGGCTATTTGGAATTGAGCAGAAGGTCTTTAACTGAAGTATTGTGATTAACTGGGCTTGCTGATGGACAACGATGTGGTCATGGTATGTATCTCTTCTTGCAACAATATCAAATGGTTGCTTGGCTATAAGACAAAATAGCCCTCAAACTTGGTTTCACAGGAAGACGACAAAATTATTTGAAACTTGGGACTTGGCATGCACATGCTACACCTGGATTTATCGGTATATTCTGGAGTAACATGGCAAATTGTAGTTCTTTGTTTCAGGAATCAGGATGGAATTGAATTTATTTTCTGATCTTTTGTCCATGAAAGGGAAAAGATCTTTGTTTATTTGTTGAATTCCTTAATACTGTTTTATTATCTGTCTACCTAAGTAACTCCATCCGGGTATTGTTGTCAACTTGTTAGGTAAACCAAAATAATAGTTCTTGCCAGCCAGTCAATATATACTATACAGGTCATGTAATCGCTGTGGGTATGCTGAGCCACGTGGTTTGTGTTCGAATTTGGCCGCAATGAATTTAACAAAAACAATTTCCATGCAAACGAATATCATAAATTCTCCATTGTGTTCTCCCTGCAAATGTGTTCTTGTCATGTCTGTGCAGGACATTGTGCAAATTTATGAGATGCTGGTTGCTCCAATAATCTGGACCTTTACATATAACGTTTTGTGGCTGAATCTGGCATACAATGAGGGCCGGTCCTGAAATGGCAAGTCTTGGAACTTCTTCAATAAAAATCTGCGAACTTGGTAGCTATGGGAGTATACTAGTGCTGCTAATTGTAGAACATTTTATGCTTACAATTACCTATTCTGGTCAGAAAATAACATTTTATGAATATGTTACCATAGGTTGATCAAGAGGTAAAGACAAGTTACCATCTTAACAGGTAGCCAAGTTCAATTTCCAGGGACAGATTTCGCTTTCTGTTCTGTATATGATTCAAATTGCAAATAGAAAGAAATAAACAAGGGAAAAGAATAGAAAAAAATTTCTCGCAGATCTTTATTTTCAAGTAGGTCTCATATTTAGTCTATGTGAGTCACTAGTGCATGCGTGTGTGTGTGTGTCAAGGGATCACTATCAAGTTTCTGGAAAGAGGTTGTTATATCTTTTATTTCCAAGCAGAGGTTTGATCTCTCCATATGGTTTGGTCTACATCCTCTGACCTGCTATAGATAACCCACTAACAGGCACTTGGGGGACGGTGCCTTTCAGCGTATCCAGGGAAGAGGTTATGTCTTTTTTGTATAAGAGTGGACCTTCCAGCATTCAAAATGCGCCATCATCCATGTTCACCACTGACATCCATGAACTTTCAGGATGGAAATGAGGGGAAGAGCCTCAATTTAGCTGAATTATTCTTAAGAAGGGTTCATTATAGGCTTAATTAGTAATTACCCTATAACTTAGGATAAATGTGCTTAATTAAATTAAAAAATAATCAAAAGAAGCATTCAAAAAGATTTTAGTATAGGGCACCTTAATTATTGGCTCAAGAAGATTTACTTAAGCCTTAAATATCATCCTTACGACCTTAACTAGTCATAATTAAGGTATTTTGAATAAAATTTTGGATGCCACTTACATGGAAGCGTCCGGGTAAAATTTTCAAGGAGCTTTACATCAAGTCAGGGATTGAGCAAAATATTTTTTTATTTTTATTTTCACAACAGTGACTATTTGTATTGATTAAAAACTAATGGTGGTTAAACCCATACAACCATAATACAATCTTGAGCTAGTGCAAAAAAGCTTCTAAAAACAAGCTTTCTCCCCCTCCCTATGGTAGATTCAAACTTTTTGGTTTTCCTACAATGTGTTTTTCTTTACCCTTACGGGTAGGGTAGATCCTTACAAATTGATCACATGATAATGCATAGAAATAGAGCATTTAAAATCCAAATGTCTTGGTGTCAACCTTTCCCCTTTCAAGATCTAATGATGTATTCAGAAATGGGTTGGTAGTTTTTGTTCAGTTTTTTTTATGGCTTCTTGTGTCTATTCAAAATTTGTGCCTAGCTCACAAGTAGGAGTAACTATTTTTTCCTCGATGGGATACTCACTAATTCCAAGGCTTGGTATCCACTCTAGTTTTATCTTCAACTAGTAGCTAGGAATTTTCATTTTAACGAGGCACTTCTTTGGGACAAATGCAAAAGGGAATGGTTCCCTTCATCATCTTGTTGATTTTGGGAGGGAGAATGATCATGCTGGTTCACTTCACTTGGAGTTGGAGCTTTGATTGGTTAGTTCTTACACAAGTGGGAATACAAGGCTTCTTTGTGTAGGTTCGTGGATCAAACATTATCACCAACAAAACCTCTTCCTTAGAATCAACAAGGACATTGGTTCTACGATAATCGGATGATGTCTCTCATCCACTCCTTGCCACTAGGTTGGTTTTTTGAAACTTTGCATTTTGGTTCTCTTTGAAGGGTACAATGTGACCAAGTGCTCAGAAAAAAAGATCTACATTGAAAGGCTACTTATTCATAGTCTAATTTCTTCATCCAACTCTCGTCAATAACTTTCAACTATATTTCCTCTAGGAAGCCTTTAGCAAGGTCCAACAAAACACGGATTTGAGCAAAGGTGGTCAAAGGCCTTTTCTCTATCTCTCTAGATGTGAAGTGGAATTTGCCAAGAGCATGGCCAATGGCTTCCAATGATTCAAGGCCCTAGAGGTGAATGGTAGATTTAGTAGCCTAACCCAAATAGGAGTAGAAGAGAGCACCTTTTTGGAGGGGTCAAAAGAAGGGAAACCTCTTCCTTAGGTACCGATGAGGACTTTGTTGGTTCTGCAATACTAGGTCATTTTTCTAAAACTTTGCTTCTGAGTTTTGTTTGAGGGGCACGCTATGGCCAAATGACCATAGGAAAAACAAGACTTACTCCAAAAATCTACATGTTTGTAGCTCAATTTCTGCTTCCAACTCTCGTCGACAAATTTCAACCATATTTCCTCTAGAAGGCTTTTAGGAACGTCCAACAAAACATATTCGAGCAAAGTTAGATGCCTTTTGTTTGTCTCTCTATATGTAAAGTGGAATGTACCAAGAACATTGCTAATGGCTTGCAATGATACATGTCCCCATAAGTGAATGGAAAATTTGATAGCCTAACCCAAAGAGGAGTGGAAGAAAGCACCTCCATGGATGATTCATGTCCTCATAAGTGAATGGAAAATTTGATAGCCTAACCCAAAGAGGAGTGGAAGAAAGCACCTTCATGTATGGGTTTCGTACAAATGTTGACATGGTTCATGAACCAAGGACCTAAGTGGAAAACCCGGTTATGACCCTCTATTGAATCGAATTCCATTATGGAAAAACCTTGAACATAGGGATGAGTATAGGCTTCCTCTTGCAACAAGGGTTTCTAGGAACTGTAACTCCACTTGTGAAGTTCTGAGATCTGCGATCAATAGCCATTAATTCAACATATAAGACTGTTTTTCTTGTAGAAATTGAAGTTCATCTTTGCCTCTTCACCAAGAAAGAGAACCAGAGCTTCTACTACTCTCTCCATATTGACACAACGAATGGTAGAAGGGCATGAAGAACCTCCAACTTTAGAGGTTAATTCCTTTTTGAAGGACCTAGGGATATCCTAAGTTGCTCATGCTCGAAGCATCGCACAACTAAGGGAGAGGAGGGAGGCCATTTGAATTTGGAACTTGGYCTTGATYGAGTGGGAAATATACCATGGTGAAGGAGCTTATGCCGACACAAAAATCCTTCTAGAGCACATGTCAAGGATGATGATTATGAAATGTTTGTGAACCTGAAGGAACACTCAAGTTAGACAAGAGTAAAGTCTCCATGATTAGGGCTCAAGAATAAGGGATAGAGCAAAGGGATTGTAGAGACCATCTACCATTGACCTCAATCATTGCCCAAGTGGGAGACACCTTTGCACACAAACCCTAGCATGATGAATACTATTCTCAAATAGTTTTAAATTGTGGCCTTTTAACAAGGTTGTAATAATTAGTGCCCAATTTTAAGGATAACAAGAGTGTTGGATTTATCCACTTATGTGTGCATGGGTCATGATATCATTCAATATAATCCCTTTGGGTGCAACCACACATTTAACCACTACCTCCATTGCCTCCATGACAACATCACCAACTAGAAGTCTCGAACACATAAAGAAAACCAAGATTTCATACATAATGAGAAAGCAAAAAATTTCTTATAAAGGGTTACAAGTTAGTCGAGTCAATCCACTTTATGAATGTGGGATAGATCGAGAAACACACTAAAGTGAAATAAAGCATACAAACATAAAATAACCTAAAGTTGAAATGCCTTTATTAATGTCATATCTAATATCTAATTGACCATTATAATTTGACGTTCATTTTAACAACCTTCACCAAAATTGAACCTTGGTTATTGCTGAATAATTCTCCGTTTCTCACTAGTGGATCCAACCCCTTGGATTGAACAAAATTAATTGATTTAATTCATAAGATATTGGAATGATTATTAGAACCCTAAGAGAATTTTTAAAACTATGTGTTGCTTGAGAAAAAATCTATTTCTTTATATCTTTGCAATGGACTAAAAAGAGTAACACGAGAAATGGCTAATACTAGAGATATATGGGTGACGAGAATAACAATGATGAGAAGAAATAAGGATATTTTTAGATAACTTCATCAAAACTCATAGAAGGATACACGATAACTAAATTACTTGGTTTGTTTTTTTGTTTGAATTCAACCATAATGGAATTAGGGGGAAAATGTCAATCTAAAAATTTATGATAAAATTAGTCATTAGATTTATGAAAGAGAATTAAGCAAATTTTGCTATAACTTCATTTTCTAAAAAAATTAAAGTTTTTATTTATATTTTCACTTGTGGAAGTGATATTTGGTACAATCGAAAAAAACATAAGTATTACATACAAAGCTTCCCCCACCATATATCCTAGTCCAAAACAAAGAGGAGGTTGATGAGCCTCAACCTACTATTAGTTAAATTCCTATTAATTAAACAAGATGACTTGGAGAAGATGACTTGGAGATCTAATACTACTTAAAACCAAAATACATTTGGACATAGAGATTATTAGTGACATGTTAAGTTAAGACCATAAATTAAATGATTTAGGCTTTCACAATGTATTGAATTCTCCATACTAAAACTTCTTGATTGAAGTGATGTTATCATTTTTTAGTCTCCAACGTGTTTGAGGTATAACTCATGCCCATCATCAAGGAGCAAAAACAAGTGTAAAGGAATGAATAAAGTACGAACTTAAAAAGAAGAGGAATAGGGTTTGAAAATGACTAGTAGAAAATACCATAAAATTGGGAAGAAGATATCTAATTAAGAAAGAAAAATATAAAATAATTATGAGGGAAAAATAAAAATAAAAAGAAACACAAAAATAAATACAAAGGGGAAAAAAGAGGGAAAGATAAGTGAAAATAGAAACATAAATGTAATAGGAAATAAAATTAGAGAACTAGAGGGAACCCAAATAATATAGGGACTCAATGAAAGAAAGAAAAATAAAATAATTATTAGAGGGGAAAATAAAAATAAAAGGAAACACAAAAATAAATATAAAGGGGAAAAAGAGGAAAAGATAAGTGAAAATAGAAGCATAAATGTAATAGGAAATAAAATTATGGAACTAGAGGGGCCCAAATAATATAGGGACTTAGATGAAAGAGAGGAACACAATCAAGAACAATTGGGTCATTAGTTACGAGTCAAGGTTATGCATATGGTTTAAGATTGGCCAATTTTACGACAGTCTTCCTTGTTTGAATTGTAAGGGTTTGTTTCCCTTTTTCATGAAAATTCTTGTTAAAGAAGTTTTTTTTGTTATTTCCAACCTCGTCAATCCTAATCCTACCGACCTTGTTAGAATTTTTTAGACTCCACGTTCATCAGTTTTCATGGCAATTTCTATGAACAAAGGTGCAACCATAGGCTCCCTTTTCCTGATCATTCCATCCTTGGAACACTTCAAGAACCAAGCTCTTAATTCCTTCCATTTGAAACATAAATGTTGGAAATGATATGTTGATGCTGTTAGAATATAGAAGATGGTGTGCTCGTTTTACCATTGACGATACCTTCGTCACCCAACCACAGGCTGAAGCCTCCCTCCGAGCACCTTAACCTTGACCTGAGAATTCTTCCGGAAGCAAACCCTAGGCTAGATAGCCAAACAAGAAGTAGCGCATCAATCCCCAAGGATAGCGCATCACAAAAGCTGATCAGATAGTCCCAAACCCTAGCCAAGAGATATTCAAGCCAAAACTCAGAACTTGCTGCTGCTGCAGCTGCACCAGCTCTCCCTCCAAACCTGCGCACCAAACTGCAACTGCAGTGCGCACCAAACTGCAGAACTGCAATTCTGAGATGCTGCAAATAAAAAACTGGCACCCTGTATTTATAGTAATCCTGCCAGTTTGCTGGGGCCGACTTCCTCTTCTGGGTATGTGTCTGTTCAGTATATTATTATTAATTCTAGCCGACTTCTTCTCTTGGAGGCTAATAGCCTAATATAAATTATCTTCCTGAGCCGACAAGGCTTCTAGGGTTATTAGCCAACTCATTAGGGTTTCTCTTGCTTCCTGGAGTCTTCTATTCTCGTCAGGTTCACACGTGGGGGTAAATACCTCCCGTAGCTACCATAATATTAACACTCCCTCCTAGCTAGAGAGGTATTTACAGGTAATGGACTTGAGCACAAAACACACCATTTACCCGGTAGCATCAATATAGTCATCTAGACTATTTCATGACTAGATCATGAGCATCACCATCACCATCAACTACATCATCTCTCGAAACCATACTTCATTTGAGTAGTTAGATATGATGCTGGATAAGTCACTCTCACCATAGAGTGATACAAGAGGAGTAAAAGCTCTGAACTGTTTTCCGTCTGGAAAATCTCTGTTCATCATTCATCTAAATGATCATTGTCTCCAATAAACTA
>JASDQU011441638.1:23682-40819 GCA_032191745.1 Picea mariana
CTTTCTTGGAATCTTTATGTTCTTCTTCATGTTTTTCTTTTACTTTTGGGTCCATGGAGTTTCTTGTAGATTCCATGCCCTAGAGATTCCACTTCTACCTTTCATCATAGGATCACGGATCTGGATGGACAACCAGGAATGCTTTAAGGCTTCTCTTTGAAGAGGTCTTCTTCTGCGGTTGAGCTGAACACGTATTGTCTTTCATGACTGCTACCATGGATATATATATATATATATATTTCATCATCTTCAATGGATCATAGAATTAGCTCCCTCCTGATCCTTGCTTCATGTATAAGTGCATATAATTTGCTTCCTTCGTCTAACTGAGTCCATGCTTCCGTCTCCGTCTTTATTGTCTTATATATAATAGAGTCCATGCTTCCATCTGCATCCTTATTGTCTTCTGCAATATATAATTGGCTCTCTTGTCTAATAGAATCCACGCTTCCATCTTAGTTGTTGTCATAAGTCTTTCTCCAATTTCTCTTGATGTCTGACTTCTAAGTCTCTTTAGGATTGATTCTGATTTTTGCTTATCTTGTAATAGCTTTCACATGATATATTTCATTCTTTCATGTGTAATATCTAATGATATTCATTCTTATCTTGTTGCTCTTCCATAGGTATAGTTCTTCTTGGAACACATTATCTTCCAAGAGGTAGATATACAAGATATGTGAAGGGACGATGCAAGCAAGATATGTACAAGAAAATAAGAGGAGTGTTATTACCTTTTAGTAGAAGAAGTCTCTTCTATCCTGCTTAGTCTTCTTTGCAGGTTCTTTTTCTTCGGAAATCGATGCTTCGTGTTTCTCCTTCCTTTTCTTTAGCTCAGGACACTGATTTCTGTAGTGACCATACTTTTGACAGTTGAAGCATTGTATTTTTGAAATGTCTTTTTCTTGATTTGGCTTCCTCCTTGAACCAAACTTCCTTTTGTTCCTGAGGTTCTTAAATCTTGCTGTGAAGGCTTGATCATTGTACTTCTTTTGAGGTTTCTCTTTTTCATTGATCCTTGATTCTTCTTGAGCACAACAAGTCCAAATTTATTCAAATGTCGGGTACTCCTTCCTTGTGTTCATGCTTGCGGCAAATGCATCCCATGTCTTGGGAAGACCATTGAGTATTAATGTTCACCAATTCCTTTTCTGAAGTGATCTCTTCAATAGCTTGTAGTCGATCTCTTAGCTGGGAGATCCTTACAAAGTAGGATGTTATGCTGTCGTCACCATTCATCTTCATGTCACGGAGCTCATTCTTCAGACTCATAACTTGTCCAATGTTTCTGACTGAGAAGAGATTTGTTAGGGCATCGTACATCTTCATTGATGAGTCAAGATGGGAGATGTAGGGTATCAAGTGGTATTTTATGGAATCCACTATGATACTCATGGCATTGATGTCAACGTCTTTGAACTTCTCCATAGCTGCAACGTTCTGCGGTTCCTTCTCTTCTCCTTCTTTAAACTCTGGCTTCACGATCTTTCCTTTCACAATATCCAACACTTTATTCTTAGCAAGGATGAGGTCAATCCTTGTCTTCCATGCTTTGAAGTTAGAGGCTCCATCTAGCTTGTTCTCAGAATTCATAGAATTCATCATGGATTGCTTGACTTGGTCAAACCCTAGATTTGACTAGAAATCCAAACTTCATGTCTTGGCCTTCTGAAAGTACCAGGAGATGCGCTGGGCTAGGGCGCACTGATATGTCCGGAGATTAGGTCAATCTTGTCACTTAAGGTGCCTCGACAAGAGGTTTAGGGTTTCTGCAACTGCTTCTACGAGTAACCCTAGCTGCAGTGCTTTTGGAAGCTGCTCCTGCTAGTAACCCTAGCGGCAGTTCCTCAACGAGCTCAATGTCTAGCGGTTATGTTTCCTTCCAGCATTTTAGGCTGACTGAAGGGGTGTGGGCCCATAACCTGTTAGAATATAGAAGATGGTGTGCTCGTTTTACCATTGACGATACCTTCATCACCCAACCACAGGCTGAAGCCTCCCTTCGAGCATCTTAACCTTGACCTGAGAATTCTTCCGGAAGCAAACCTTAGGCTAGATAGCCAAACAAGAAGTAGCGCATCAATCCCCAAGGATAGCGCATCACAAAAGCTGATCAGATAGNCCAGCATTTTAGGCTGACTGAAGGGGTGTGGGCCCATAACCTGTTAGAATATAGAAGATGGTGTGCTCGTTTTACCATTGACGATACCTTCATCACCCAACCACAGGCTGAAGCCTCCCTTCGAGCATCTTAACCTTGACCTGAGAATTCTTCCGGAAGCAAACCCTAGGCTAGATAGCCAAACAAGAAGTAGCGCATCAATCCCCAAGGATAGCGCATCACAAAAGCTGATCAGATAGTCCCAAACCCTAGCCAAGAGATATTCAAGCCAAAAATGAGAACTTGTTGCTGCTGCAGCTGCACCAACTCTCCCTCCAAACCTGTGCACCAAACTGCAACTGCAGTGCGCACCAAACTACAAAACTGCAATTTTGAGATGCTGCAAATGAAAAACTGGTGCCCTGTATTTATAGTAATCCTGCCAGTTTGCTGGGGCCGACTTCTCCTTTTGGGTATGTGTCTGTTCAATATATTGTTATTGATTCTGGTCGACTTCTTCTCTTGGAGGCTAATGGCCTAATATAAATTATCTTCTTGAGACGACAAGGCTTCTAGGGTTATTAGCCAACTCATTAGGGCTTCTCTTGCTTCCTGGAGTCTTCTATTCTCGTCAGGTTCACACGTGGGGGTAAATACCTCCTGCAACTACCATAATATTAACAGATGCCACCTATTTCTTTGGTTGCATGGTCATGAAATTTTAGATGTTTTTAAGAACCATTTGAATAACATCTCCAACGATATTCAATTTACCATAGAGGTTCAAGAGGATAATTTCTTTGTTTTTTGGATATCCTTATTACCATTGAACTCAATGGTTACCTTTCCATCATGGTTATATAAAAAAAAGACCACATTGATAAATATTTACATGCCAATAATTCCCATCACCATCCAACTCAAGAATTTGTTGTCCTAAACACCTTAGTTTCTAGAGACCACTACATCTCTAACCAAATATATATTATAAGAAAAACTCTCACCTTAGACATATTCTCAGTAATAATGGCTACTCCTTTGTTTAAATTGACCAAGGATTCCATAAAGAAAGTCACCCGAAACCTTCTTTTCATTCCCCCCCATCAATAGTCTCCCAAGCCTTCCTCCCATTCATCTAGGGCACCACTAACAAAATTTCTAGAATCCTTAAAAAGAAAACATCCACACAATTTTTATACCTTTTATATACTAAAACATGCGTGAGATCCCATGTTTTTGTAAAATGTCATTTTGGCCCAATTGTTCGATCTATCCCAACTTGCCTCAAAGAGCACATTAAAAACACTAATCATAGTTATGTTTCTAATTCTACCATTGTTGAACATTCTCTTCACATAAATCACCATATTTGTTTTACAAAACTAGAGTTTTAGCCAACCCCAAGCATAATAGATGGACAAATTAATCCCAATTCAACTTGTTAATTCTTTCTATCAAGCTAGCAAGAGAGTCGTTCCCCTTTTGATCTCCTATGTGTACACTCTTTCCCACCACCATTCGATGCACTTATTAGAGAACCATTGAGATCGAAAAAATCCCTTACAATTTAAACAAGACAACCTCAAATGACCAAATTGTTCTTGATTTTGTTCCTCTCATGTATCCTTTCTTATATTTACTCCTTTCTTATGGTTTCCTCTCATTTCCTAATTTTGTTTATTTTTGTGTTCATATTTCCCGTTCTCCTTATTCCTTATATAATATTATTTCTTTTCTCTCTTTGACATTATTTTATTTTTCTTTCTTAATTAGTTTTACCTTCTTTCCAATTTTTATGATATTTTTAATGGTATTTTGTACTAGCCATTTTCCTTCTACCATCTGTTTTTTTATGTAGTCAAACCTTAATCTTCTTGGTCTATTCAAGTCCCTACTTCATTCATTTGTTTCCACTAGATTTCACTCCCTCGTGATGAGTATAGGTTATACTTGAAACATATTGGAAACTAAAAAATGATAAAACGAGAAAGATAGACATGTTTCCCTAACATCGACACAAAGATCATTGATCACTAGTTAAGATAACATTAGAAATATAGATAGGTGGCCTACCTAACTAACAAGAATGGTCTATATTTGTTAAATTTTTTTCCATAGTAGAATAGAGAGTTTCCTACAAGAAGAGTCTCCATGACTGGTCTCAATGTCACTTGATATAATAACATTCCAATTTGTTAGGTTGTCGTCAATTTGTTGAATGCTTGAATCGTCAATTCTCTAGTTTGTAAATATTGTGAATCTTATTGTTGATAACTAAGGTCTCATTCTTGACACCCAACTCTAGTTTTGCAATTCTTTTATTCATGTTATTATATTTTTCCTCTACAAATTTGCCTAAGAGATCCACCCTCGAGTCCAAGTTTTGTTTTTTTAGCATGACTTGATACATTTTGTCATTCATTGTTTCCAAATCATTTTTAATAGTATTCTTGTTTTCTCATGCAAGTTGTTCTATTACTAACATGAGACCAACATCTTCCTACATAACTCTATTTTCCTATGTTAACTTGTAGATCATGTATGTTGCTTGGTTCTACCTTTTCCCCTTATTTTTTCTCCTATTAGAAAAATGTATTATGGGGGTGGGGGAAATATTAGAGAAATGTATAATACATTTCTCTAATATTCCCCCCACCCTCACCCTCACCCTCATAAGTTTTTACTTCCATGGTTCTCCTCATAATTTAAATTGGGATGGATAAAAAAATATGTCAAGTTGCTCATTACATGCAATTTGGGGTCAAGAATGAGGCTTAATGATTTTTTTTTTTATTTATTTAAAAAAATGCATAGCTTTAACTAATAAGTTATAAGATTACAAATTAATAACATGGGTTAACACGAAAAATTAAACGAATTTATATGGCCAATATCCAAACATCACCTTCTAAACCATTTACAATAAACTATGGTTAAACCCTTCCCAACCTTTTAATGTATTCATTTAATAAACAATTTAAAAAAAATCCCACAACAATATTTTTTTAGATTTTCACAACAATATTTTTTCAGATTGTTTATGAAGTCAATTTGAAATACCAAAAATATTTTAAATTGGAATATACTAACATTATATTATATTTATCTTCTTATAAATCCCATCAAATTTGGGATTCCAATTTTCTACTAACAAACAATCTAATAATATATTATGTAATATCAAATATATTAATTAATAACAAGCTAAATTTCATGGGGAAATCTAAGAGAAAATTGCCCACATTCATGATGACATCCATAGTAAACTCATTGACAAAGACTAGTGTTCCTCACCCAAAGAGATTCAAACAAAACACCCATTGACAAAAAAAACTAGTAAATTGAGCTAACACTTAAGTTCCCTAAACTCTATAATAATATATTATATAATATTATATATTTCAATTAATACTAAACCATCATAAACTTTTCTTCTAAGAAAAAAAAGTATATTTCTATTTCAAGGAGAAATAACCATATACATTGTTATGTGCATAGTTGCACTAAAAAATTGTTCACATCGAGAATCAAAGGAAAAATATAACCTACCTTGCAAAATCCTCGTTTATACAAACTTTCAATATCACTACAAACCAACCATATAGGATTTTTGCTAAAAAGACAAGTTGTAAACATTTTTCAATGTTGCTTGTTACTCCCCAAATTGTACAAAACTATTTGGAATAAGGAAAAAAAAAGACACAACCTACAACCACTTGAACTTTAGACATTAGGATCGTCTCTGCTATCATCCATCATGATTACTCATATAGTGATCTATGAAAAAGTCACAGTTGAGTCTAAACTATTTCTCCCTATGTAATGATGTTACCTATTGTTAGATTTAGAGCCTTTTTGGATAACTCATAGGCCAAGTCATTTAATTCTTTCTATATATGAAAGGAAATTTGTGTAGAGCTTCTTTCCAGTTCCTAAATTTTTTCAAATACTAGGGAGAGGGTCAGATTATGAAGATTACTTTTCCAATTGATCTAATTAGTAACTAGTTTTGAGTCACCTAATATTTAAAATTGTGAGACCCCTTTTTTTAGACCCATCATCATCAACAACCATGAGGAATTCATTTATACCCAATTATTAGTCCCTTCTCTGAGATCATATTTGAGGCTGATTTTATGGTCTTCAATGAGAAATAAAAAAACAACTTACCTCACATTTCCCAGGTTTACCTTGATAGGTTCATCAAGGAGACCCCAAGTAATGGATTTGTCTATATTTGGATTATTAATTATTCTAGAAGGATTTTCATGTCCAGGTTTCCACACTCCATATGAAAACTTAATTTGAAGAATAACTTGAAAAATAGGAATTTCTTTATTTTTAAACAATGTTTTATTCTTGGCAAGCCAGAGAGTCTAAGAGACCAAACAAGGCAATACCCCATGATCTCTCACTACCAATTCTCCAAACATTATACCACAATATTACCTTGCCAATTGTTAGAACACTTATAATTTTGAGCTTTTGAACTTTTATTTTTGCCTCTTAGAAATAAAAATTTTACCCAAAAAAGAAAAAAACTTAGAAAATTGCCTTTTAATTTAAAACAAATCCAATGGTTGTTGTTTATCAATAAGGCGCTTACAATATCATTCATCGATGAGTTATTCTAAGTTGATTGAAGGGTTCTAATGATCTTCGAAGTGTAGAAGCTGCATGAGTTTTAAAAGAAAATCTTTAACGGTCGCTTAGGAGCTTCGCTCTTCGGGTGTGCCAAGAAATATAAACAACAAAAACCCCGAAGTCCCAAAATCTCGAAGATAGTTCCTCGCAACAATTCCTAAAGGACTTATGGACGAGTCATAAGACACACACCATTTAAAAATATTTTCTTGGGCTGACACGTGGCACTTATTTTTAATACTTCCATCAAATGATTCATACGTTTTCAAGTGACACGTGTCACCTTTATTTTCTTGACACATCATCAAGAATGACATCATCTTTTCCATGTCACTACAAGAGATTACCCTTCGGGGGTTTTAACAAAGACTGAGTTCACAAAGCGTCGAAGTAATTACAGAAAGTAAAAAGTGTTTTAAAAAGATAATAAAACATTTAATAACTTAGGTTAATCATGATTAAGTACTAATTAATCACTCCGCAGTTTAAAACTTCAAGAGATTTCCACCCAGTCACATTAAAAACTTCCGAACGCCGAACCATCGAAGTATTAATGACATTTATGATTGATTAAGGGTAATGATTTCAATAAAGATTATGAATCACTAGGTAATAAATTCCATTAAGTTTCTAATAAATTCTTCGTTAGTAGATCTATACGAAGATCGATAGACTTTATGAATAAAACAATTCGAATTTTGAAGTCATTTTACCAATTGCGATTAGTAGTTTTTCATTCAGGGAAAAGCTTACAGACTTCTCTTGTTACAGGCAAGCTGATTTTATTTCCTTGAGGATTATGGTGCCATGAAAAGATGCAATTGATGCATCAGGGGATGATTCCAATCCAAATGCAGATGTTTTATTAGACACAACTTCGCGAGTTATAGATGCCAATAAGTCTTGGAAGCAGGTTTATGATATCTTAGAGCATGAGATTATTAACCGTCCAGACGAATCTGTTGAGGAAGACGATGAGTCGTTTTCAACCAAGCTTAGATTGGTAGCATAGTCAAAATCGCATAAGATTGTTGCACAACCTAGAATTATACCCTACAATGATATGATAAATTGGGCTTTGGAACATGTTGACATCCAAACCAAAAGCATCATCAACCACCAGAAGACCACCGTTGACTCTTTTCAACCGAAGAATCTACAAGTAATGTATAATCTTTCCCCTACACCCAAATATACTTACAATGCATCATTTATTCTAGATTTTGAGAGAAAAGAATGCAGTCAATACAGTAGAAATGGTCATGATATAATCAAGACCTAGTGGGGACATCTAGATAAATCCAKATCTGATGGTCATGGTATGTATTCCACGACGTCCTTATATTCTCATATGTTATATATATCCATGATGCTCTGTCGTCTGTTTGGGAAAAATAACCCTGCACATTTCTCAGTTGAGTGGGTAGCCATAATGAATGAAGTAGCCGAGGGATATACCTTCAATTGGGCTAAAAAGCTATCTGATAATCTGGCCAAGGAAATTTGCTGAGTATCAATCATCAAAATCAAAAGGGAAACCTGCACCTTTTTACATGTCATCATATATTATGGATGCCATTTGTTTCATGACCCCATTCCCCTTGATGAAATGGAGTTGGACCCCGACCAGTTCTAAGCTAATACATTTCTACCACTCCAAATTATGGGAGGAAAATGCCAAATATTTCTTTTACGAAATCTATCACAGTGTAGTAGTACTTGTTAACATAGCTATTTATGGCCACCCACTACCTAAGATTTCAGAAAAGATTATGGGGAATCTAGGCACACTTGTAGACTGGTTCATTGAGGAAAATTTCTCATATATTAGAGTATTTGGTTGTTCCGTTCCTTCTCATTCCCTTCCACTATTTTTACTTGACAAGTTGGTGTGCAGAGAAGTGGCATACCAAATAGTAGTAGGAGGCATCAACAAGGAATTGAAAGCAACTTAGAAAAAAGTTTGGCCAACTTTTTCAATTCAAGTTGGTATGTTCACATTGTTATATTTTGGTCATTCTAAAGTCGAGGCTGCAACCCTGGAAGATGTCAAGTTAGTTGACATCGAATTCAAGAGACATGATCCACATAAGATAGTGGAGAATCATTTGGCTCAATAAAACATGAAGCGATACATACATAAGGATTCTCCTTATGATGAGATGTTCAGGGGAGTTATATTGTATGAATAAGTTCAAAGTAGGTTCCAAACTCTGCCTCCTGACCAACAAGATGGTTTCCTCATCTTTCAAAATCATAGACGAAACAATTTGCCAAAGATATTGCAAGGAGAGTCAAAACCCATGCCTTCTTCACAAGAAGCTAAACCCATAGGATCTGAGCCAAGTTGCTCCACTAAGCACAAAGCTAAAGAAGTCCCAAAAAGTTCAGAAGGGTTATTTCAAGAAATAAAAAGGTCATTGTCACATCTGAATGATCAAGAAATATTAGCTCGGTTTGAATTGTTCATGAATCAGGGACAAATTTTTCCTTTTTCAACACTAGCAACTCTTGCTAACACCCCAAATACAACAGTTCTAGAAAGCTCTACAACAATTATTTCTCCTATTCCATCATTAACCCCTTTAAAGACTAGTTTTGGAAATCCTAATTCAGAGCTCATTCATGTTGGTGATCTTACTCCTATCTTGCCTGAAGAGATGCCTCCCTCAAGTTTCTTTTTCAGCAAGAAACAAAAATCTATTGTAAAAATAGAATCTCAACAAAAGGATGGAGTAGTTACTAAAAGGCAAAGATTGGTGTATGATGGGAAAGATCAAGATGATCCTAAGTTTGCAAAGGAAGTTGCAGATTCACTAGGGTATTTTTCCACTGCCAATCAATGGTCAGTGGACAATTTAACCAAACAAATGCAACACAAATGTCTCTTGGTGGAGCAATTACAGAATGAGATAAATAGTACAGAACAAACAGTTAGAAGCAGGATAAATCAAGACATTGAACAAATCAGGGCTAGTTATTGACATCAAATGAAGCAATTACATCATAATATTAAGTTGATCTACTAGAGTTCACAGACCAACAAAGGTTTGATCACTCAAAAGGACAATTTGATTGAACAACTGCAGGCCAAATTGGACCTAACAAAGAACACAACAATATATATTACTGCCTTCAAAACACAAGCATCAAAAATCAATGAGAAGTTGGAAGTTGTCCAACAAGAGCTATATCAAAAGGTAGATGCTATTCAGAAATGCTATCAGGCAATAAACCTTTTTATAAAAAGTATTTACGTCAAGGAAAAAGATGCCTGTGAAACTAGGTCTAAGTTTAAGGAATTTATCATATGGAGACATAAAGATAATATTCCTGGTCTCGCACCTTTCTCACATTTTGAACAAATGAAGGGAGAAATGACCTTTAAAGTATGGGAAACAAATCTAGAGCAAAGAAAGAAACTTGCCAGAAAAGCAAAGGAGGCTTGTCTGGAGGCATTATCTTTGGTAAATTAAAAACTGATTGAATTTGAAGGAAATAATATCTCAGAGGCATTGGGGCAGATTGAAATAGAAATGAACCAAGAAAACTCCAGAAAGAACAAGGAAAATATTTAGTTAGCCATTCAACAGATGAATCAGATTGATTTACTCAAAATCAATGAGTTGTTGGTGAATCCAAGTTTATAGTATCAAGTCATAACCCATGAAGCAAAGAAGATCTAGGAAAAGCTTCCACTAGTACAAAAGAAGATGTTCGCCTTTGAATTGAATGAGAATATTGAGCCTTCGAGATTTGTGGTAGCATTGATGGACATGTACACCCAATTCAATGAACAGAGAAAAACGAGTGTAGCTGGGAGAAAATGAAGGAACATATACAACGCCAACACATCAAAACAAAGCTCAGCAATATCTTCATTATGTTATTCCATTCAGTCTGCATTCTATTTTTAGAGCATATATTGTGGAAGGTCCAACTACTTTTAATTGAGACAGTTTTGTATAAGTAGATAGATTTTAGATCTATTCAAGGCTGCTTCTAGCCTCATGCAAAAGAGAAAACTTTTTGAATATCAATACAAGTGCAAACAAAGATTCTAAGTTTCATTCAACTTGAGTTATGTGCTTCTTCTGTGTTTCCATCTCTATGAATTTGTTTTTGTAGTTCTTGAAGAGTGAATGATTACAATTTAGTAACACGCCTACTGTGATCATAGTATATCAAATTGTCATTCAGTAACAACTTTTCCCTTGTTATTACTGTGAGTAAAACAAGATCTGTGACCTGTGTGAATTACTGCATTTTTATCTCCTTTTAAAGGTGGATCTTCTACTTTTATTCTACTACAAACAAGGTGAGTCTTATATGTAATTGATACCTGGATTTGTTTTAACAATTTTGTAAATCATTTCTACATCATTTGACATTATAATTACGACTCAGATAATGAGATACAACCTCTGTACTGTCTTATCATTAATTTCATTTAAATATTATTTCTCAAAAAACTGGAGGTAGAAAAAATCACTTATAAAAACACTTCATTTAAAATCTTTGATGCCTGAAATTATTCTTTGACATTATTATTTGGCGCCATTTCCAGGGAACGAAGAAACACAATCATTTTTCCCATGGTAGAACGACAAAGTTAAATTTTGGTCTTTGATGGTGACCAAAGAACGAATACATGAAAAGGTTCATTTTATATTTCACCTGGCGACTCCATTGTAGGTAAAGCTAGCATTCGGTCAATTTAAGAATACTAGGAAAAACCTAGACGAAAAGCAGACTACGCTAGTTTCAGATCCCAAAAAATTATTGAGACTGAAGGGATATCTCAGACAAACTTATGCATCAACAAGTAAGATCTATCAACCTAGAGTTACACAAGTTAATGCTAAGATTCTTGCTGAAGAACTCACTCTTAAAGAAAAATCTAAACAAGTTCATTTTGCAGAAGCATCAACTAGTTAATCTGAAGTTAAACTAGAAACTCCAGAAGTAATTATTCCTGAAATAAAATTTGAGATTGACCAGACCATCCCTATTTCATTGATAGATACTTTTACCAGTGAGAAAAAATAATCCATTTCAATTCCTACTTTCATTAGTACACAACCCATTCTTTCTCTTCCTGAAGTAAAAGTTTCTGTTTCCAAAAACCCTGAAGATTATTTTTTATACCCATATTCATCCCCTATTACTTCTCGTATATATACATATGGTAAATATAAGAAACCAAGCTCAAGTTTTCTTTCCCCCCCTCATTTATATCTTCCATATCCTCACGATGATTTCCATGAACTTTGTTCACACCATCCCGAAGTAGTCAAAAGTTCGATAGATCAATCTTTCGAAGTTTTTGATAATCTCCTTTTTAGTCCTTGAATTCCATCTCCTAGAAATTCAATGGCTGGTGTTGGAGGTGCTAGAGGTGCAGGGGCTAGTGGGAAAGAAAATATACCTGCTCAACCCCATAGGATCTTATCCAAGGTCAATGATAGATATGATCCTTTAGTTCTTCCTTCCGTCCTGCATGATTTACCTGAAAATTACATGAAGATCCTCCCTAAATTCACGAGAGAAGGGGATTTAAAAACAACATAACATATAGCCTTTGTTGATCAATTTGTTGATATTATTGGTGTTGATCACGAAGATGTTTACATGAGATTGTTAGTACAAATTTTTGAAGGACATGTAATAACTTGGTTCAGAGGACTTCCAGTAGATTCTATACCATCATATAATGATTTGGAAACTTCCTTCATAAGACAATGGGGTGAGAAAAAATATCATCTTTATTACTTAACCGAATTCAGAGCCTTGAGAAAGAAAACATCTAAATTAGTCCTAGAGTTCATTCAAAGATTTAATAAGATTGATCACAAAATCTCAACTGAAGTTAAACCTTCCTAACCAGCTGCAAAAGTCACTTTTGTAGGAGATTTTGATTATGATTTCGCTCTACTTTTGAGAGAAAGAAGATCCACTACTTTAACAAGGATGCAAGATGATGCTATAGAGAATGAATCAAATATGATGGCATCTGGGAAATTGAAAATTAAAGTTCAGATGGGAACAAGAGAACCCATGTGTTTTAAAGAACATGAATCTGGAAAATCGGTAGAGGAAAAAATGGATGAGATGGCAAAAATTATTAAAGATTTATCAAACAAATTTTCTAGGATGGAAATGGAAAAATCCAAACCTGATCCATATGTTAGAAATCAATTCAAGAGAAATCCTAATCCTCAGATACAACAAAGGAATATAAAAAATGAGGATCAAAAGATTCAAGCTCCTTTTAAAGCTAAGAATCTCATATAGGGAGATGAGGTCCAAGATTATGATGAATTAGATGAAGATCCAAACAACCTCAGTGATGATGATCTTGTGCCTCACCTAACCAAACACGATTATGAGAAATCCTTGGATCTGGAATCTTTATTTAATGAGGATGAAAATATCAACAATTTGGGAGAATCTACATACAAAGGTCTCGCTAATTCAATAATGGACGAGCTTAGGCATAAATATGATTTGAAGCCATAAATACTCCACCAAAAAAGATTTTATCGTGAAACAAAGCAAATGAGGCAACAATTGAAGAACCATCAAATGAAACACAAGTTGCTCAAGCAAAGCAAGTTGGAATGAAAGCAATACAGACTAAGAAGCCATAAAATATGGAAGTTGAAGTTGAAATCAAGGAAATTGAAAAACCAATTGGGACTTTCAATTTAGAGAATGAACTGAATAAAATTAAAATTCCAATGCCTCTGGTTGAACTTGCTAGGAACCCGATCTATAAAAAAAAAATCGCTAAAGAAATATTTTTTTCTGATGCTAAATGTCAAGCTGATGTTATCAATTTGCAGTATTAAAAACCTAGAATCATGTTTGGACCACACATTGAAAATAGTAAAGATTATGTTTCTCCTTTCTATATTACACTGAATGTGCATGATCATTTGCTACACAATTGTATGTTAGATTTAGGAGCTTCACATAACTTAATGCCTAAGATTATCATGGAGAAATTGGGCCTTCAAATTACTAGACCTTACCAAGATCTATACTCTTTTGATTCTAGAAAGGTTAAGCATATGGGCATGATTAAATGTTTAGTTGCAAATATTGCTCAGGTTCCTGTGAAAATTATTCTTATGGATGTGGTTGTTGTAGACGTTCCTTCCAAGTATGGCATACTTCTATCCAGATCTTGGGGTTCCAAGATAGGATGATCGGTTCAGCTAGACATGACGTATGCTACAATTCCAATATTTGGTGGAAAATTTACTCGAATGTACAAAGAAACTAGGCTGGCGTATACTGTAAGTGACCCTCAAAACCCTAATAACTACCCATTCTATGTTGTTGATCAAGATATAGGTAATTGTATATTTTCCATAGATGATGATTTTGAAGAATGTATAGAAGAAGAAAATAAAAAAATAGAATTTTCAAAGAAAAATATGAATGTTATAAAAGGGATGTGGAAAATGTTCTTTGATGGTGCTTCATCTTGCGAAGGAGTAGGAGAATGAGTTTTATTTTTGGGACTAGGTGATGAGTATGTTATTCCTTTCTCTTATAGATTGCAATGGGATGTCAATTATACCAATAATCTGTGTGAATATGAAGCTTTAGTTTTAGGATTAGAAGCTGCAAGAAAACTAAAAATTGAACATTTAATAGTTTATGGTGATGCTGAGCTAATTGTAAAACAAATAAAACAACAATACCAAGCTAAGCATATGAGATTGAGATCGTATAGAAATTGTGCCTGGGATATAATAGAGAATTTCTTCTCATCTTTTAATATCCACTCTATTCCCATAATGAAAAATCAACAAGCTGACTCTTTAGCCAAAATTGTTGCAACTTTCATACCACCTACTATTTTGAAGTTGAAATATCATATTGAGATGAGGCATAGACCTTCGATTCCAAACAATGTTCAACACTAGCAAGTATTTGAAGATGATGAACAAATCAAGCAGTTTCTAGAAATGGTAGATGAGTTTTTTGAGACCCACATTGATCAAGAAAACCAAAATGATCCGACCTAGATTTTGCAGGAAGGAGAAAACCCATAAAAGTTCCAAGATAAAATTGCAAATCACCGCATGCTCTTATTTAAAAACAATCGAATTCCTAGAGGTCTGATCCCTCTAGAAAGGTTGTTTGACCAAGATGATATACCTTTAAAGTCTACTTTACGACCTTAACCGGAAGAAGTTGAAGATTGTAGTGTAGGAACTAATGAAAATCCCAAAATGGTCAAAATATCAAAATATCTTCTGGCACAAATAAAGAGTAAATATGATGAGTTACTTAAACAATATAAAGATGTTTTTGCATGGTCTTATGAGGATTTAAAAACCTATTATACTTCTGTTATTGAGCACAAGATTCCCTTAAATCATGGTACTAATCCTTTCAAGAAAAATCTTAGAAAGATAAACCTAATTCTTCTGCCAATAATAGAAAAGTAGGTTAAAAACTTCCTTGATGCAAAAATCATTTTTCCCTCAGATACTCTGAATGGGTCTCCAATTTGGTCCATGTTAGGAATAAGAATGGTGAAATAAGACTCTGCGTTGATTTTATGAACTTAAATTGGTCTTCTCTTAAAGATAAATACTCACTCCCAAAAATGGACCATGTTTTAGAGAAGGTAGTAGGGGCTAACATGATTTCTATGATTGACGGTTTCTCAGGATATAATCAGATTGCTATTCATGAAGATGATAGAGAAAATATTGCATTTACTACTCCATGGGGACCTTTTATGTATGATAAAATGCATTTTGGTTTAATGAATGCAGGAGAAACTTTCTAGAGAGCAACGAGTATCACATTCGTTGGTGAGAGAGATAAGTTTGTTGTCATTTATCTAGACGATCTGACCGTTTTTTCCAATTTTGATGCAGAACATTTGGTGCACCTTAGAAAAACTTTTGACAAATGCAAAAAAAATGGTTTTTCTCTGAATCCAAAAAAATCACACTTTTCCATGCAAGAAGGTAAACTTTTAGGTCATATAGTTTCAAAGGATGAAATTAAGGTTGATCCTAAATGAGTTGAGGCTATTGACCTGATTAATATTCTTAGAAATAGAAAAGAGATTCAATCTTTTTTGGGTAAGATCAATTTTTTGAGGAGATTTGTTCCTAACTTTGTTGAACAATCAAATTGATTACAGATATGATAAAAAAGGACAACAAAGTAAAATGGACTGCAGAAGCCAAAAAATCTTTCGAGCGTGTTAAGAAAGCCATAGGAGAAGCACCAGTATTGGTAAGTCCTGACTATACAAAATAATTTTTAATCTTCTCCTTTGCTTTTGAACATACTGTTGCAATTGTGCTCCTTCAGAAGAACGAAGAAGGATTCAAACAACCAATATCCTTTTTCAGCAAAAGCCTTAGGGATGCAGAGCTAAGATATGATATTCTCGAAAAACAAGATTATGTGATGGTGAAGGCTCTCAAGACTTTCTGAACATATGTCTTGCACTCCAAAATAATTTCTTATGTACCAACAAATGTAATTAAATACATCTTGGTTCAGCCAAACAATGATAGAAGAAGAGGCAGATGGTTGGCTAAAATTCAAGAGTTTGATTTAGAAGTCAAACCAACCAAACTCGTGAAAAGTCAAGGTCTGGCAAGGCTATTAGCCGAATCAAATTTCAGAGTGTTTGGAATGAATAAATTCGAGTCTCATGATTCTCTTTTAGATATAGAGGATATTGATGATCAAGCACCTATAATTCAGATTGAAGATAAGTTTTCCTCCTCATCTTGATACAGTGATATTGTTACATACCTCCTTACTCTTTAATGTCCAAATGACATGACTCCTTCTAAAGCAAGAAATTTAAAGCTACATGAAATTAAGTATTTCATTATTGATGGAAAGTTATACTGGAAAGACCCTCTGGGTTTCCTGTTATGTTTCCTGGTAGAATCTAAAACATAAGGTGTCATTGATGAATTTCATGAAGGAGTATGCGGAGGACACCATGCCCGGAGAGAAACATATTACAAAATTGTTAGAAAAACAGGACCGTGGAGCAATAAAATAAAACAAATGCAGAAACAAAACATAGAAGACACACAATACAAAAGAGACACAGATTTATGTGTTTCAACCAGAGTGGGCTACGTCCACCAGAGAAATTGCCAGGTCCTTCCTTTATTATTATCCAATAAATGAAGGGATACAGCCTACAACAAAACCCGTTGTAACTTCCTCTTCTTTCTCTCACAGTCTCCTCTCTTAGAATACAATATTCACCATCATCCATAGTCGCAATACATTTCCCTCATAAAAGAGGGTTGCCTTCTAGGGAAAAAAACCCTAACATAATCTCTACCATTAGATCTGCGACCTTATAATGAACGGTCCAGATTTACA
>JASDQU011441639.1:0-22309 GCA_032191745.1 Picea mariana
TGAGGAAGCGAACTTTGGAGGCCAATTCTAGGAGCTACGCTCAGCCTTTTTCAGTGCGTCAGTTGTGTTGGATTCTTGAGGTCGACAAGAACACATCCATACCAACTTGTAATATTTTTTATGCAATTTTGATGTAATTTTGAAGAATTGAATTTTAATAAGAAAGCCTCTCCCACTGACACAAAGGCCCGGAGACGTAGGAAATCTTATTGAAATTTGTTAAAAACCTTTTTGCTATGGTTTGTTTTTCTTTATGCTTACCTTTTGATCTGCATTCTTTATGATGGCTGCAATATTATTTCATTAAGTTCTTCTTCTTCTCTTAATTTCATAAATGGTAATTGAACACATGCTTAAAACTCAACTAAGTCCTTAAAGATCATTTTCAGATCAAGTGGTATCAGAGAAGGTTGACAGTTGGTTTCTTGAGTTTGCATGATTACTAGGGAAAATCTAATTCATGGTGAAAGAGAGCTTATAGAAGGAGATCCAGAGATTGGATCAAGAAAGAGGACTTCTCAAAGTGAGAAGATGGAATATGAAGAAGGAATGTCTCAGATTGAGATAGAGTTTCAAAAGACTTTATTCGCCATGTATGAGATGGTAAAGGTCGTATATGATGATTACTTGGAACGGAAGAGGCCTTTCCATGGGGATATTCAAAAAAAGACAAAAGTGAAGAAGGAGAGGACCCTCCTAAACCTCCTCCTTCACCTCCTTCATCTCCATCATCTTCTTCTTCTTCAAGTGCAACTTCTACCACAAGAAAACATTCCCATAAACATAAAAATGATATGCCATTACTTAAGCTTGATGTGAAATTCGAATTTCCCATGTATGATGGTGAATTCAATGCTGAGAGGCTTGATAATTGGGTCAGACAGATGGAATTTTATTGCAGTTTGCATCAAATCAAAGATGAGCCAACCCAAATCAAGTTGGCATCACTTTGTCTTGCAGGCACAACATTCATTTGGTGGCAAAGTAAGTTGCAACATGGCACGTAGCAAGTTGGTAATGTATTTCCATCATGGCAAGATTTTGCTTTTTCACTTAGAAAGCAGTTTTATCCTTTGGGTTATAAGGAAAAATATTTAATTGAATGGAAAAGTCTTAAACTAAGAAAAGGACAAACGGTGCAAGAATACAAAGATGAATTTCGTAAGATGTCATTAATGTTAAATATCACATTACATACACAAGAATCTCTTATGAAATATATAGGAGGTTTACCTTCACATATTCGTAACACTGTATTTATGTTTGGACCTACTAATATTGATGAGGTTTGTGTTCAAGCAACATACATTGAAGCAAGAAAAAAAGGAGTTGGTGTATCAGGGGAATCATCTTCAAGGAAAGAAGAAAAATGAAAAGGGAATGGGAAGAAATCAAATTCAGTGACAAGGAAGGAAGAGAAGCTCTCTTTCAAGCATTGCAAGAAAGAAGGGCATGATGATGACCATTACTGGAAATTGCACCCAGAGAAGAGACCGAAATGGTTCAAAGAGAGGAAAGGGAGGAAAACAGGTGCAACAACAACACGACCAACAAACTTGGGGTATGGTGATGAGACTAAGATCACAACAATTGGCTTGACAGGTAAAATTGGTGATGGATATGATTCTAGAAGTAAGTTGTTTCATCTAAGAGTCATAATGAAACATACTAAGAACAATACATTGATATATAGTGAATCTCAATCTAACTTAATTTTAGAGGAAGTGATTAAACAATTGGGATTGACAACTAAGCTACATCATAAAACTTACTCATGACTTAAATGGATAAGAAACAATGATAAATTGCACATAACAAAGCAATGCACTTTAAATTTTGCAATTTCATCAAAGTTTGTGGATGAGGTAATGTGTGATGTGGTGCCACTAAATGAATGTGGAATGGTCTTAGGAAGCCCTTATTTGTATGATCGCAAAGAAATATTCTACAGGGAACAGAATCAATATCACTTAACTAAAGAAGGAAATGAATATGTTGTACACGCTCATCACTTAAAAGAAAATCAGTCTCTTCAAACAATGGAACAATTAAGGAAGGAATCTTATGCAAGAAACACACCTATAATTGTGCCAAATAAAGAACTTTATCTTAAGAATGAATGTGAGATGGTTGTAGAATGGAAATTCAATCATAATTTTCTTCAAGATAAGCTAATGTTGTGCAAGCACATTAAACATATTAGTTCATTTGCAGTCATATTTCTGATGTTATCGTTGCTAATGTTTTCGACATGGATGGTAGTGGCTTCAGTAAGATGTGAACGAGTTCAAGTAGCTAACAATATGCTTTCAGTTATCATCGTTGTTTTGCAATTTTTTATGACGCGACAAGTGCAAAGAACATAGTTTAAATACAAAGGACAAGTGGGGTGGCCTATCCTGCACTTGATGACTGGTTAATACCCTTTTGGAAGACCAAAAGGTCTTAATGGGAAGGCATGATCCAAAATGGATCTAGGAAGGAATAAAGATCAAAGTTCTCATAATCAAACGAAACTAGTGCCATTATGTTGGGATCATCGTGTTGATTCCGACCATATATTTTTTTCCAAAAATGGACACTGTATGCAAAAGTTATCATGTTCTGATCGATTTCCCAAACAGGAAAAAAAGTCAATTGGTCAAAGTCAACAGGTCGTATTGCAAACATCAACATGGCATCATGATGACATCAGCAGGGACATTTGGAAGCATGATAAGGTGACACGTGTCACTCATTTTTGGAATTTTCAGGGGCTGATGTGGACCAATCCAAAATTGACATGTGGCACTGTACAGATGCAACACGTGGCATTGTACAGATGCTAACATGGCCCAATGACAGGACGACAAGTGGCAATATGGATGACAGGTGGTAGTACGGATGCTGACATGGCAGGCTAACATGGATGTATGGATGTTGATGTGACAATTGACTAGATAGGAGACTTGGCAATATGGATGATGACGTGGAAGGCTCAGGGTACGACATGTGGTTGTACGATAGTGATGTGGCAGGCTGACAAGACAGTGATTTGGTGTTGACTGTGCACTAACTATGTCGGTGACTGGACTGTATGGTCCAATCACAAGGTGACATGTGGCCCAATCATAGGGCACCGCATGGCACCCCAAATTTAGCCAATTTTGGCTGGGCCAAAAAACTTGTTTTGCCTCCGCGTTAATTGAACATGAAACCTCCTCCATAGCCTGAGTATTTGGAACAAGTGCTAACCAACCTACCATATTTGCTACTTGTTTCAACAAATGGCATAAACTCTATTTAAGTTGGATTTTGGCACAGTTATGGGGATAATCCCCAGTCGGTGAGGGCTATCTTGACCGACCAAGTTTATAGACCAGGGGTTAGCACCAGATTTTTGGGAGTGCAGGGTTATGTGGAGATTAAATCCCGGACACATGGTGTGCAAAGTGACCAGGGGCCGAGAAACAAGGGTTGTGACCAGAGTTTATGGTGCTAGCGCTTAAGCGCATGGCCACATGGACCATTCCCATATGACCAAGAGCCCGGAATAAAGGGGCTAGCGTGCAAATGTGCCACTTTTGGGTTTGTACTTTGGTTTTTGGATTTTTATGATTAATTATGTTGATTTTATTGGATTTTTCCCATTTTTGGGGGATCTGGAGCCCAATTACAGGTTAGATCTTGGGAGGAAGTTGGGAAGGGAACCCCAACTCAAATCGTATATAAATAAGAGGTTTTTTGACATTCAAAGAGATTCATATTAGCGAAATGATTATGATTTTGTGAAGCTTGAAACTATTTTTATGCAGGGAAGCCATTGAGAAAGCAAACTTTGGAGGCCAATTCCGGGAGCTAAGCTCATCCTTTTTTAGTGTCATCAATTGTGTTGGATTCTTGAGTTTGATCAGAACATAGCCAGACTAGCTTGTAATCTTTTTGACGCAATTTTGATGTACTTTTGAAGCATTGAAGTTTTATAAGAAATCCTCCCCCACTGAGACAAAGGGTCGGAGACATAGGCAATCTTGTTGAACCTCGTTAACAACCTTGTTGTTATGGTTTGTTGCTATTATTCTTACCATATGATCTACATTCTTTATGATGGCTACAATATTTTTTCATTAAGTTCTTCTTCTTCTCTTAATTTCATAAATGGTAATTGAACACATGCTTAAAACTCAACCAAGTCTTTAAATATCATTTTTGGATCAATCTAAATCTCCCAGAATGTTTGTAAAGGTATGCTAGAGATTTGGAAAATAAGGGAACTATAAGAAGCAGTGTAGATCCAAAAGTGTTGAGAGAGGGAAGGGATCTAAAGATGCTCCTTCTGCAGAAGAAAAAACCTCATATGAAAAAGTATGGGATGTGTACTTGGATTCTTCAAGAACACATGCATATCATGAGGCATGGTTGGTTGACTCAGGTGGATCTTTTCATATGAATCCCCATAGGGAGTGATTCTGTGAATATGAAAGGTATAATGATGGGGGTGATTTTTTCCTAGGTGATGAATCAACAACCAAAATCATAGGATGAGGAAAACTCAAGTTGAAGATCATGGATAAAAGGATTAGAACACTCCTTCATGTTATTCACATCCCAGGATTGGCCAGAAAGTTTATTTATGTAAGCAAAATGGATGATGCAAGGTTAAAAACAATGTTTGAGAAAGAAACTTGCAGGATGGTTTGAGGAGAAATGGTGTTGTTAAAGGGATTTCAGATTGGAAATCTGTATAAGCTACAGGGTAGCACTATTAATGATGTGTGTAATAGTTCCATTTCTCCTGAGATTGGAGCTGAAGAAGAAAAAACTCCTACAGCCTCTAGAGAAAATACTATGTTATGGCATCAAAGACGGTGGCATATCAGAGAGAAGGGTTTTTTACTACTTAGTACATGGTAAAGGTATGGTTGAAGTTATGTCTAACTGCTCTCTAGATTTTTATTTTTGTGAACGTTGTGTATATGGGAAGCAGAATCAGGTAAGATTCCCCTCTGGTGCAATGAGGGTAGACGGAATTTTACAATTGGTGCACAGTGATTTGTTTGGACATGTGTCGGTTCCATCACTGGGAAAATATATGTACTATGTCTCATTTATAGATGACTTCTCAAGGAATACATGGATATATTTTCTTAGGAAGAAATATGAAGTCTTTAATAGATTTAAAGAGTTTAAGGCTCTTGTGGAGAATCAAATAGAGAAAAGAATTAAGGTGTTGAGGATGAATAATGGTGGAGAGTTCTACAGAAATGAATTCGGAGAATTTTGTAAGAAGTGTGGTATAGAAAGGTAGAATACTACTCCATATACACCTCAACAAAATGGAGTTGTAGAAAGGATGAATAGGACACTGATGGAAAAAGAAATGGGCATGGTCATTGGTGTCAGGTTAGGACATGATTAATTCAAGGAAGAGGTAGTGGGTACTACATGTTATTTACTCAATCAATCACCCTCATCAACACTGGATGAAAAAACTCCACATGAGGTATGGACTGGTAAGAAACCCTCTCTCACACATCTCAGGGTATTTAGTTGTGATGTCTATGTTCACGTTCCAAAGGAAAACAGTAGTAATCTAGATAAAGAGGATGAAAATGTATCTTTATTGGGTACAAAGACAAGTTGAAAGGTATAGCCAAGATGTGTTATTTAGAGAAATAAAAGATGTTGTCAAATAGGAAGCCCTACCAAGGAAGGAAAATCTAGAGAAAATAGACTTCGATTTAAAGGATAATGATTCATACTCTACATAAGAACAGGAATCCAAAGAAGCAAATCCTTAATATACTCCAGTATTGAGGAGATCGATTCGAGAAAAAAGGAAACCGGAAAGGTATACTACACCTGATTTCCATTCAAATTTTTCTTTGTATATTATAGATGATGATCCTAGAAATCTTAGGGAGGAGGTGGATTCATAGGATAGAAAACTTTGTAAAAAGGACATGGTTGAATAAATGGCAGCTTTAGAAAAGAATGAGGCTTGGGATCTAGTGTATTTTTTAACTGGAAGAAATATCATTGGTAGCAAATGGGTGTTTAAGAAGCTGAACGCAGAAGGTAAAGTGAAGAAATACAAATCTATGTTAGTAGCAAAAGGTTATTCTGAGGAAGAGGGAATTGACTTTGGCGATATTTTTTCTCTTGTTGCCAAGTTAATGTCTATTATATTTCTTTTATATGTTGTTGTTGTGTTTGATTTTGAAGTAGAATAAATGGATGTGAAGACACCATTCCTACATGGGGATATAGAAGAATAAACCTGCATGAAGCAGCCAGAAGGATTTATTGTTAATGGAAAGAAGGATCTAGTACACAAGATGAAAAAATCCATGTGTGGGTTAAATAAATCACCAAGGATGTGGTATCAAAAATTTGATACTTATATGTTGGGACTTGGCTTCACAAGGAGCAAAGAGGATCACTGTGTGTATTTCAAATTAATTGGTGATCATGTTATTTATTTGATATTGTATGTGGATGATATGTTGTTGATAGGAAACAACAAGGAGATTATCCAAGATGTGAAAACTCAGTTGTCCTCTAAATTTGACATGAAGGATATTGGTGCTGAAATTTCATTTTGGGAATGGAAATCAAAGGAGATCGTGAAAGCCCGCAGGGCTATAGACCAATTGGAAAGTGTCGTGTAAATGGAAGGAAATGTAAACAAGAGGTCTCAATTTCGATTCTCACCCTGATTTACCTGTGCCCCATGCTTGCGGGTTGTGTGGACACACCTGGAGGTTATAGAGGTAGTAGAAGGGAATCAAACCCGTGTCACGCAAGTACGAGAACCGTGAGTTTTCGATTCCACCAACCACAAAAAAATTTCCCGATCAGTGTCCCAACTCACAGGAAGAGGAAGAGGACATGTATTGTGTTTCATATGCCAGTGCAGTTGGCAGTTTGATGTATGAAATGGTCTGTACTAGACCAATTTTTTCACATGCAGTGGGAGCTTTGAGCAAGTATATGTAAAAACCAATGAAGGAGCATTGGGCAACAGTAAAGAGGGTCTTTAGGTATTTGCATGGCACTACTAGTTATGAATTTTTCTACCAAGGAATATCGGGATTAGATAGAGTGTTGGAAATTCATATCTTTGTGGATGTAGACTGGGATGGAGATCTGTATTGCAAAATATCTACAAGTGGGTATGTGTTTAACCTGTTTGGAGGATCAATCAGTTGGATGAGAAAAAGACAGTTTGTAGTGGCACTCTCAACTACAGAAGTTGAATACATGGCATCCACTCATGCAAGTAGAATAATTATGGTTACAGAGATTGTATTTAGGTATTGGTTTGGCACAACAAGTTGTAAGGATATATTGTGACAGTTAGAGTGCAACATTCATGGTGAAGAAACTAGCTTATCATTCAAAGAAAATGAATATTGATATTCAATATCACTTTGTGAGAGACATGGTTGAAGACAAGAAGGTGTTGTTGATGAAGGTGGATACTTTGGATAATTTTTCAGATTTATTAACAAAAAATTTTAGCACTGAGAATTTCTCTTGGTGTAGAGGATCTATGGGAATTTTCTTCCCCGAATTGTTGGCTATGTAATCCTGCAACCCCATGTATGCAAAGAAAAAAACAAGTGGGAGAATGTTGGGTATGTATTATATCATTTGCAAGATTGATCCCATATACTATACACTTCTATGGGAGCCTTGGGGGGTAGGGGTTTTGGGGCCAGTAGCCCCCCCAAAATAAAAATTGGCAATTTTTTGCATATGTTTATGGCATTGTTTTGGCACATGGTTTTTGTCGATGGTTATCTAATTCCAATTAAGGAATTAGGGTTGTTAAATAATATGGGTTAATGGATTAGCAGTTTGGATGCCACGGGATAATATATGTATATTGTATTGTAAACATTGAATATGACGGTGAATAAAATATTATAGGTGCATCTATAAACAGGTTGTTGGTTTTCCCGGTTTAGGTTTCTCGGGTAAAAATATATGTGTAATGTGTGTGTGTTATTGTATCTTTTCTGTTTTTATTAAGAATATTTTTGCAGTAATTTATTGTACAAGGTTAAAGTATACAAGAATTTCTAGTGGGGGAAGTATCAACAAAAGGCCTTTAATGAGATGAAAAGAAATATCATTCAAGCACTAGTTCTCGCACTACCAAACTTTCATAAGACCTTCAAAGTGGATACAAATGTGAGTGGGTATGCCAGGGGAGAAGTATTGATGCAAGGAGGAAGGCCTATCTACTATCATTCTGAATTATTTCATAGGGTATTTCTCAACTACCCTACCTATGAAAAGGAGCTCTATGCCTTTGTTCAAGTTGTTAAGAAGTGGAAGTACTATCTAATGGGAAAGGAGACCATCATACACACATATCACCGACCGCTACAGCATTTTCAGGCCCATAGTAAGCTACAACAAACCAGGAATTACAAGTGGATGTGGTTTGTACCTAAATTTCATTTAGTCATAAAGTATAAGAAAGGTAGCACAAATAAGTTGGCATACATGTTTTCATGGCCACCCACATCCAATATTACAACTTTGGGAAATCTAATGCACATGGAGCATTTTACCCATGATGCATATAAATAGGCATACATGAAAGATGAGGACTTCAAGGAGGTGTTTTAGCAACTACAGGGACAAATTCATTTATAAGAAGGTGATGGAAAGGTTGAATATAATTTCCACACTGGTTTACTCTATAAGATCAACAAGATTTGTGTTCCTAAAGGTGAACGATTGCATCTTATCAAAGAGGCTCACACCTCCAAGGTTGCAATAAATTTTGGTGTTGGGAAGGTAGTTTCCAAATTACAGAGGTATGTTTGATGGCCCATAATGCAAGACGATGTAGCACGATATATTATAGGATGTATACTTTGTTGTACCAACAAGCCCAGTAACAAAAAGCAAGGTTTATACCATCCATTAATCGTACCCACTTGACCTTTATAAAGTATTTCCGTGGATTTTGTGGGAGGTTTACCAACTACCAGGAAGGGACATGACTATGTTTTTGGTAGTTTATAGGTTCAGCAAAATGTGCATTCTTGTGCCTTGTAAAAATACCATCAAGGGACAGGAAGCAACAAAATTGTTCTTTGAACAAGTTTGGGTGCACTTTGGGATACCAAGGAGCATCATCTCAGATAGGGATACTAGATTTCTCAGTGAATTTTGGACTACATTGTGGGAGAAGATGAACACTAAATTGAAGAGGTCTACAACATTCCATCCACAGAAACATGGGAAAACATAAGTAGTCAACGGGACTTTGGTGCATCTTTTGAGGGGTTACACTTAGAAGCATCTGAAGACCTAGGATGAAATATGATCTATATACAACACTCTTATAATAGAGAAGTCCACACGTCTACTGGTAAGACACCTTTTGAAACTTTCTTTGGATATTTTCCACCTTCACCCTTAGATGTTGTAAATGGACAACAAGGAGGAGTGAGGGAGGACCTCACAAGAGATGCATTAAAAGAAGAAAAAAATGTTGAGAAGATTAGGAATATCCATTTGAAAGTACAAGAGACATTAAATAAGTCACAGGAAAAGTACAAGGCTAGACATGACCAGCACAAAATAGAGAGAACATTTAGAGTGGGAGACAGAGTATGGTTACAACTGAATAAGAAAATGTTATAGGGTCATGGTAAGAAGATCGAGACTCTCTGGTATGGTCCTTTTGAGGTATTGAAAAAGGTGGGAGATAATTCCTATAGAATCATTCTACCCCCATACATGAGAATTTACTCAATAGTGAATGTGGAGAATCTCAAACTCTACGAGCATTCCATGTTGGATCGGGAGGAGGAGAAGGTAATATCTTCCATAGAGGAATTAGCACCAGATGCTCAGGTAGAGTTAGCAGAGGACATAATTTTGCAGAAGTGGTCTAGAACTACAAGACAGGGGAAATATGACCTTTGGAAGATTGGGTTGAAAGGAAAACTTATAATAAAAGCAAAGAGGTACTCTAGGGAGAAGGTAGATGAAACATTTCCTCACCTCATCCAAAAAAGGTTTTGGGGGCCAAAAGCCTCCCTAAATGGGAAGGTATGATCCATATTGGATCATTATATTATTTTTCATCTATCTCTATGCTTTTAGAGTGGAAACAATTGGAGGAATCAGCTTGCAAGGTCATTTTAGTGGTAGGTTCCAGTTTGGAAAATTAGGGTTTGAAACCTTCCAAAGCCATTTTTATCCATTAAATAGAATTTTTTGGGGTTATGGTGTCCAGAAATTGCTCCCACACCATTGACAATATTCTACACTACCTAACCTTTCCAATGGTGCAAATCGTTCATGAATTGGAGTTCGTATGCAAAATTTATGCCTCCTGCAAGTTGAACTATCATGTTGACCACCATGGTATGGTGAGAGGATGCCACATCAGCCCCAAATTACTCATGCATATGGGGATAGCCACATGAGTACTTTCAAGAAGAATCTATAAGGTTTAAAACAATACCATGATTGAGGGTTGAGGAAGTCAAAAACCTACCCCTAGATGGCTATCGGGCTATGTTAAATATTGGGTCATTAAGAGGAGAATGGATTCCATTATTTTGCATTGGATCTTGTTCCATATCTGAGAAAAACATATGAGAGTGGTATTATGTGAGCATAACAAAGGAGGTGAGATTATGTAGCATCCATTCAGGCTACAAGTAAATGGAAAATCCATAGAGAGTCCCTCTTTCTTTGTACTTGCATCGTTTCTATATCATAGAAAAGAGAGCATGTCATCCTCACCTTATAGTTGGTTTTTCTCCCATATTGGGTTCCCAAGGTCATATATTTTGTTTATTTGTGGATGGTGTGATTTTATTTTATTGTTCTCTATTTTTCGCATTTTATCTATTTCATTCATAAGAAGAAAATCAATAATTAGATATTCTGAAATCTAAAGGAATTTAACCTTCATAGTGTAGATTTTGGTTTTATTTATCAGATCGGTTGTGACAAGTTGTTCCAATGGAATATTCACAACAGTTTATAGATCATTACCAAACTCAATGATCCCAATATTTTCATTTATTGCCACTACTCCTAACATAGTGCAATTCTCTCATGATGGGTATAGCTTCACAATACCAAGGCATCGATCTATTGGCATTTCCAAGTGTGACATCACCAAGTGAAAAATTCTAAAGCTTGCACCATATGAAATATCAAATATACGTTTTCTATTAAGAATTTGTTTCAAAGCATGTTGAGAATTTGAGCTTCAATTTTCACACTATATTCCCTTGTTGCACATTTTCCTCACCTAATCATGAATTTCATGCCCTAAATGCAATTTGCACTGATGAACTACTTCAATATATGATTTGAGTCAGATTGTATCATGGCTTATTTGGTACCTCCTAAGTGCTCATTTTACATAAGCACCCATGCCATCGTGTTCACACTTTCCATGCCCTATCTCAAAACAAATCCAACTATGATGAACTCATGTCTCCTTATGAATATGACTCAACCAATAAAAAGAGTGTGTTAATTTAAACTGCCAATCAGACCAAATAATATGATCTACAAATGTTATTCTATTCTTTCTGAATGATTCATAAATCAACCCAAAGCACTCTTGAATAAATAGTTTGTTGTGTTCATGATCATCACTAACATAAAAATGGTACTCGTGTGTGTGCCACAATAATTATAATTTCTCTATGAGTAGCTCAGATATCAGGTTTCTTGATTTTCCAAATGAAGAAAATGTATTTTTTTTACATTTTCTTATACATTCTCATGTGCCTTTATGTATTTAGCATCCTAAAAACCCAATAGATTTATTTCCTATTTTAATTTTTTGTGTTTTATTAATCCATGTAGGATTTGAGCATGTGTCATCACTGGATTGTTTTCAAAAAACAACTTAATTATGTTACTGACATGCTCTCTAACTTTCCAATTAGGGATTGGGTCCCCAAATTCTTCTCTTGTGGTTACATCCAAGATTTCAAAAAAAAAAAAACACCCCTTTCAAAACCACTACAACTCCTAGTGATTCTTGAAACCTAAGAGGAAACAGGGTCCTACGATGGTTGATTAGATTCTATCCTTGCATATTCCAATTGATTCTATGTGTAGATGTGTTACATATAAAACACAATATATAAATAATAAACCATATTATAAATCAAATCTATGAGAATAATATGAATTAGGGTAATGTGGTTAAAAATTATCAATATTACCCTCAATTATTTTCCATTATGTCCTTGAGTACAAAGAAAGGGGGGCATAATCTCCTCTCATTCTATGATAGGTATCCTAAATGTCCTCCATATCCATCAAGGGGTGATGAGCATTTACTTGCATTCCCAGGATGCTAGGAATAATGAAGTGTGCATGATGACTTACTTCTCCCCTTCATGTAAAGTGGGTCTCAATGCCATAATAAGGACTTGGGCCTCATCACCACCCTCAAACTCTTTCCCTTCATCCATTGATCCTAACATTGATTCACGTCCATATTGTAAATAGTTTGGACAAGTCTCGTGCATTTTTCATAACACACACATTTTCCAAGAAACATCAAACATGATATCTTTAATACAAATAATAAATGACAACTATATACAACCTACTTACTATCAATTTAGAGTGTGGCATCACTACCTTCAATTTTTTTTGGAGTCTAAGTCTACAAGTTAGTTCATAATACATATTCATAAATAATTATTATAATCCCCACTAGTATGATGTACACCTAACTTGTAACATCCCCACTTTTCATCCCATGAATTATAATGTAATTGCATAAATTTTATTTAGTCTGGTGAGTCGATGTGTTGGAGTGAAGAGGTTGTATTAGTTTAATGTGGCCAGAGGACAAATGGTATATTATGTGCATTGAAATAATTAATAAAATTAATAATTGTTGTTTGCGATATGAAATGGATGAAGAAGGATGGGGGGCTATGATTCCACAAGAGAGAGGGGTCCAAGGGGGAGTTATGCATGGGTATTAATCCAAACCCAAATTCATGATTTATATTATCATTGTGTAAACCTTCTATTTGTTGTTGAGTGTTCCTTAAGCCAATCATTAAACTCATGTAAGACGATGGGTGTGAGGAGTCACATCCCATAGTTATGGAAGAGCATGGGCATGCGTATAATCATCTTGAGGAAGAGTGTAAGCCAAGTCAAGCAAGTAAAAAAGAGAGGAAATTTGTATCGCCAAGGAAATTTTTGGACATTCACATTTTTGCATGGAGAGTAGTTTTTACTTGCATACTTTAGGTAGAAAGACAGGAACTTAGTGCTAGGAAGAGCATCATCCATGTTGTGCTTGAAAGTAGCCATTATTGGGATGTGGTTATGTTGTAAAAGAGGCATGTGTACTTGCAAAATGAGTTGTAATACTGTAGTGCATTTTCTTGTTCAAGAAATGAGTCAAGAGCTTTGTGAAGGTTGTTCTGAGAACTCCATGGGCATCTGAGAGTTCTTGGAAGTCCCCAACTAAGATTTCCTAGCCAATAAAGTGAACTAGAATCTCTGATAAAAAAATGTTACATCTTGAGGGACTGTGAGTAGTGAAAGGGATAAATTCCTTGGGTAATGAAGGTTGTGGTGAAGAGAGAGACTTGGAGGATTGGAACCACTATGGGAGTAGAACCTGGGTTTTGGGGTTGTTGTGTGTGGAGAGTAGACATCCAGTGGGCCATATCTCCTCACAGACTCATAGCCTCAGCTCAAGGGTGGCCTGCTATTGATAGTAAATGAACAACATTGTCTATGGATGGAAGGTTCATCCTTTGTACACAACCAGCTGGTTAATTATTAACAGATAAGTGTTTATATTCTGTTTTGATGTTATTTTTGTTGTGTAAATGGTTTAGATGAATGTTGGGTATTTTTTTGTTGCTTGAATAATTGCATTCATGGTTTTTTTTATGTTTCCAGATGCATTTAGAATATGGTATCAGTCAAATAGTCAAATTTGCGTGTGACCTATAGATGGTAAGCTATAAGAAATTAATTAGCAGACAATTTTAATGATTTAATGAGTTTATGCATGTAATTTTTCTCAGCTAGAGGCTTGGTACATTACAAAGTGATATCAGAGCTTCTCGTTCAAACATCGGGCTTGTATGGGAAAGGACTAGTGCAAATTTGGTGAAATTTGTTGTTGCATATTTTGTTTTATGTGAATATGGGGAAAAACAGAGAAATGAGAGAAAAATCCCCAAATTTGTGGGAAATTTTCAAGTGAAATTGCCTTAGAAGGTTATATTTTGTATTTTAATTGTCATTGTAGCATTGGACAAAGTTCAGTGAATCGACGACCGAGATCATGTTTTATCTCGAGATCAACAGCCCTTTGGTCATATGAAAGGTGAAGTGAATCGACAACCAAGATTCAATTTTGTTGGTTGGGAAAACAGAACAGATCGATGCCTAGGATTTTTTTTCGGCCATTTTTAAGTTGAAGAAAATCAATGGTTTATATTCGTTTTTATTCGTTTTGAATTTGAAGTAGATCGACAGTCAAGATTTTATTTCGAAGCTCAAAAAAGAGAGCAATTTGACAGTCGACACTTGTCAACAGAGTTGGGAGAATTTTGATGAGTCAACAATAGAGATCATTTTTTAATGACATATCGACAGTCCAAATTCATCGGGAATTTGGTCAAAAATTTCTTAGTATTGGATTTGGCCAAAGGAAATAACTGACAGTTAATGGTTGGGTCAACCGGGTGGGGTGAAGTTTTTTGTTCTCCAGTAGAAATTGTCGACCATCAGTGGTCGATGGTTGGGAATCGAAAGAATTGGAAAAGTGTTTCAATTGCCAACAAAAATCACCGACAATCGATGGTCAGGTCGATCGATTTAGAAAAGTGTTCTTTATCGAGCAAGAGAAATCATTAATGGTCAATGTCATATGGTCAAATGTAGGAATAATTGGTAAGATATTCAGTTCACCCATGAGAAAATGTATGATGAATAAAATAGGGTGATGACATATCATGCCACGTCAGCGAAGTTGACACCTTAGGATGATGTGTCATGCCATGTCATCATCCACGTGTCATTTCATGTCAACATTGTTTCCACATCAATAAATAAGTGGTTGAAGGCCTATGTTCAGGTCGGTCAAAGTGGAAAAATGTTTTTGTCAGCCAAAAATGATCGTTGATGATCGATGGCTGATGGTTAGGTTGGTTGAATTGGAAAGGAGTTTTCATCCACCAATAAAAATTGTCAATGGTCGACAGTCGATGGTCGGGTCAACTGGATTAATGATGTGTTGTAATAGGTTTTCAAGGTAAATGACCAATGGTTGATGTTCGATGGTCGGGCGTCAAGGAGATTCACAAGAAAGTTTGATTTTCCAAAGAGAATTGTTGATTGACTAATCATCAATGGAGCTCGAATCAACAGTCCAAATTGTTATAAGTTGTCGATCGATAGTGGGAATTGATTCGTGGGGTTTGGGAAATGATTAATGTATCAATAGATAATATTTCACCCAATTTTCGATCGATGGCTCAGATTTAAGAGGATGTTATAACAGAAAAACTATCATTTTTCTATGAAATGTTTAGGTTTTTGAAGGTCACAAAATTGTGGGACAATTTTGAGGCCCTAAATGACATTTTTAGGCAATTAAAACATATGGAAATAGAGTGTTCCAAGGTACATTCTATTTTTGCAGCTCAAATAAAAGGACTCAGAGACATATTTCCAATGAGCTATACTAGATGAAAAACGAAGCTCGTATGAGAAAGTTACAGGTGAAACAGTCAAGATAAAATTTTGGCACCAATTTACTTCCAGAGGGCATAACTCTTTTCTCAAAATTTTGTTTGGGGCACAGGAGCAGTCTATGGAAATGTTATAAACCATGAAAGACATATATGGATCCAAATTTGGAATCTGGGTATGTAAAAATGTTCAGGAAGAGAAAGAATACACATGTAGCCTATAGTAGCATACAAGAATAAAAGCGTAAAAGAGTCAAAACTTATGTGGGCCATAACTAATAGTATGGAGCCCAGCTAAGGGTGAAATTGTGATAGATCATTCAAAAGGTAGTAATAAGAATACCCAATTGATATTCTGCCAAAATTCCAAAGGAATTGGTGTAGGGATGCGTGAACAAGGCTAAATTTACTAAGCTAGGAGAAAGTTTAAAGGGGAAAAGTTGTCATTTCCAGATTGTTGCAGTTTTTGACTGGAGCATCAATTTGACAATATGAGAGTTGTTGTAAGTTAATTGTTGGTAGTGTTATCTATATCATGTAGAAATTTTTTCTTGGTTATCAATATATTTACCTCTATAAGTGGAAAAAGTTGGTGTTTAAGATTGTTTGCACCAGGGAGAAAGGTGCACAAAAGGGGTAAATGGGAAAAATTCAATTGCCTATCACTTGCTACTACGAGATAAGAATTGAAAAAGAAAGTAGTTATTGGAAATATGGATATCCACTCAGAATTTAGTTTTGAGCCGAAGGATTCTTAAGGAATCGGAAGGAAGGTTTATGATGGACTTGAAGCACACCATTGAGTAGAATGGAATTTCTTGAAGCCATAACTTTTGAGCTCGCAAATCAGATAGAAGCATGAGTATGGTCATTGGACAGGTAGTTCATAGTAAAATATGATAGACGGTTTAAGTTCTCCAAGGGAGCATTGGGTTCCTCCATAAAATTTGAAGAAGAAGTGGAATTGGAATTCCATGAACCATGTAATTGCTCAATGTGAAGATTTTTCCAAATAGTGTCAAAGTTTGGAGAAACTTTCCTAGATGATAGAGGTGAGTGTCGAAGGTGATTGTTGTTTAAGGAAGAGTATAGATGCTCAGGATAGTGCCTATGCATAATTCTATAGGAAACACTTGGAGTGCAATATTTTGACAAATAAAGCGAGGTTGAACTTACTAACGAGGAATTGTTACTAAGTAGAAGATCACTCTGAAGAGAGTGTTGTTTGAAATGGATTTATAGAAAGAAGATAAGATTCCAAAATTGAGCATTGTGTGGTTCTAGTCTAGATTAATTCCAAGGTCCATAAGATAGGGAATCAGGTCAAGCTTGTACAATTGGTTGAAGCATCAAAGAGATGAAAATAGAAGTGCAAAGTAGGTGATGCAGGTTGACAAAGGACTTAGCAAGAGCAAGGGAAGATTAATATTCGACTACTACAAAGTTTGAATGGATTTCAAAGGGGAATCAACAAAGGTTATCACATAAGGTATGAATCCAATATGTGAAGAATGGCATTGCATGCAGGAGGAGTTAAGGAGAAATCTGTAGCCTCGAAGGTAGAAATATAGGGAAGGTTACAAGATTGTTATAAGAGAAAGAAAAAGGATATCATGTGCAAGTATAAGAATGCAGGAAGAAGGATTGTTAGATATGATCTAGCAATTTTGTCTAAAGTACCCAAAGAAATAAATGTGTCCCAATTATCAGAGTGCACAACAAAAGAAGGGTACATGTGAGAATGGAGGAGTGTAGCATTCCAATTGGAGTAGAGTGGTCTTGAATGGCCAAGTAGTGCTTCGCAGTGAATCAATCAATGAAGTGAAAAGAGGTATTTAAAATTTGTCAAATCCATGGATGGAAAAGAGTATTAGAAAGATGACATAAAAGAAATATTTCAAAATGTTGAAATGCCAATTAATGAGAATGGTATTTCAAGACTTTTTTGGTCAAGGAGATGGGGAGTGGTTATTCAAATTGCAATGTTAATATTCAACTATAATAGAGCATGTTACAACACTATGGATATTGATAATTTTAGCCAAAATGTTGGGACAAGATTCTCTGCATAAAGGAAGTAGTTGTGAGATGGCAGCACTAGTGTATCTAGTGGTTGGACATGCAGGATGGCCAAGTGGGGCTTGGATGGAAGTTTTAGAATAAAGGTCAGTAGCACACAGTTGAGCATAATGGTAGTGGATAGGGCAACAAGGTTCTACAGGAATTCAAGAACAACTATCTACAACAACAAAATAAATAACTAAAGCTAAAACAAATAGGCATTGGAGTGCATGATATAGTCGATGTATGATGCATACAATAAGGATAGAATGCATGTACATGAAATAGGCATGATGAGATTAATGATTGGTGCATATTGATATGTATTTGTGCATGTGGGCATACTTGAACATGTGCATGGCATGAGTATAAAATAAGAGTAGTCTATATATATATATGAATTAATGATGTTATGATATTTGAATAAGACTAATGATAGATTGTGTATCTAGAAAAAATGTTATAGCATGGTTGAGAATGATTTTGATGATGTTATTAAAATCCATCCATATGAAGACAAATGAGGATGGTAAGAGTGTTGACCAATAGAATTGGTGAAGGGAGATAGAAATCTTATACAAAATGTCAAAGGATTAGGTCACATCAAGTAATTGAGAATGGCCATGCAGGTATGCATTTGGCTTCCTATGTTTGTAACACCCAGTTTCCCCCAGTCTATAAAAATAACTATACTGGCCAAGTATTGTGGCAAAACTCAGAAATGTGAATGTGTGATGTGAATGGACATTGTGAAAAAGGTCGATGAATGTGAATAATATTATGAATATATATTGTAGGACTGCTGAGAGGAGATGTGCTGAAAAAGAGACCACGATGGTTGGAGAAAGGTGGTGGAAGGCACTTGGAATGGTGGCGTTAACTTCCACCGAAACCAATATCGTATTTGGACTTCACTGGACCGAAGAACCAAGAGTGGCTCGCTGGCCCCTAATTAAATGACTCACCAGGTTGGTAGGTAAAGGGCTCCTCATGAGTAATGAGGGATGGGGGTGAACCGCCCATTTGTAGAGTCCTCAGACCTGACCACCACGAGGAAGATCATGCCACACGCAACCTCACCGAAAAGAGAAAAGGCAGGAAGAGTGTGGGATCAAGGGAGCAGATGCGAGGGAAAGAGGAGAAGGAAAAGAACTCTAGAAAAATACAGAGTGAGTGTTAGTGGAGAAGAAGGAGAGTAACCTTCGTTCTCAGTCACTGGCAAATAGAGACTCAGTCTCGTAGCATCGTGGTCTCAGCTCGGGGGTGGCTAGTGATAAATCCATTGGGAGTCGTTGAGCCTACGGTTGGGTGGAAATGAGCACCCCTCTCAGTAGTTGCAATCACACCTGGTGTTATTTATGATAAGTGTTTTACATCTTGCATCTTGAAATTTATATGCTGACATGTATGCTCATAGTCTGTGCAATTTATGAATGGTTTGAGTATAAGACTGCCTGTGTGGTGTTTTGATTCAGAAATGGTGGTTGCATGCTTATAATGGAAAGACTACATATGGATTATGTTTATAGATAGATTTATATATATGTATACCAATCTAATTCATACTTCAATCTGTTCTCGGGAAATCTATACCCTTATCCGTTTCAGGCAATACCCTAGATAGATATCCCCATAGAGACACCCTTCTTGGAAATCTCACCAAGAACCTGAAAAAGGATTTGAAGGCGCAAGTCTTAGTAACCCTATACGAGGAAGAATGATCCTCTTGAAATCCTGAAATGGCAGCGTAGGGATAAGTATCGATTGACGAACAAGATCCTGTTAGAAGATCTGTGGTCATTCATGACCGTTATATTGGAGGAAGAAACGAGGGCGTTAAATGCCTTAACCCTTTTCCTTTATCTTCGTGAGTAGCAAAGAAATTGGGACCGTAGATCCCCAAGGTCCGTGGGAGTATCTGGACCGTTGGTTTTTTTTTTCTCGTGTCTAGGGAGCAGCAGGAGAGTGCACAGCACGGGATAGATCTAAACTATCATATCTTAGTTAGAAAACCCGACATTTGTTGGATCTGTCAGGAGATGCATGAGGGTTAAGCCCTCATGAAATGAGGCAAAAGTCCCGAAAGAGGATTTGGTATCGGGGTTTCAGACTTCGGGATTTTAGAAGTCCTGATGACGAGAGGTCAGGAAACTTCACAATGAAAGTCCTGAAATAGATCTGAGTCGTCCATCCGAGAAGAGGACATGTATCGCGAGATCACCCATCTTGGGATCTCGGACTTCAGGATTTCGAAAGTCCTGATGATGAGAGGTCGGGAACTTCACAATGAAAGTCTCGAAATAGATCTGAGTTGTCCATCTGGGAGGAGGACACGTGTCGCAAGATCACCCATCTCAAGATCTTGGACTTCGGGATTTCGGAAGTCCTGATGACGAGAGGTCAGGAAACTTCACAATGAAACTCCCGAAATAGATTTGAGCCGTCCATCCGGGAGGAGGACACGTGTCACGAGATCACCCATCTCGGGGTTTGAACTTCTGGATTTCGGAGGTCTCGTTGACAAGAGATCGAGACACTCCATGGTGGAAGTCCCAAAATGGTTCTAGACCGTTCGATCTAGGGAGGATACGTGTCGCAAGATTGCCCATTTCGGGGATTTGGACTCCATGATTTTGGAGGTCTCGAGGACAAGAGATCGGGACACTCCATGATGGAAGTCCCTAAACAATCTGGACCGTCCATCCGTGGAGGACACGTGGCGGAGATCGAGATTCCATCGGTATTTCGGATACCGGGGATTCGAGTTGACAGAGGATTTGTGTCACTGAGGGTCTCAAGTCGCGAAATCGCGAAATGATGAGGACCATCCATCTGAGGGAGGACACGTGGCAACAATCTAGGATTTCGAGAAAATCTCGAAAGGAAGAGTCCATCGAGATTTCGAAAATCGGGAATTTGGGAGTCTCGTTGACAAAAGGTCAGGCTCTCGTATTCATAAATCCCGAAAGAAATAGGACGAAGGTCTTATGAGGAGTGGTCATCTAGATCAGGGCATAGCTAGGAGGGCTAATGTGACAAAGGCCACATCAGGAAATCGAAAATCGGGAATTTGGGAGTGTTGTTGACAAGAGGTCGGGCTCTCGTATTGATAATTCCTGAAGGGAATAAGAATGTGGTCTTATGAGAAGTGGTCATACAGACCAAGGCATAGCCCAGGGGGATAATTGTTGATCGAAGCCTCTTCAGCATTTCGACATTTCGGGGTTTGCAGAGCCAAAATACTAGACTCGCTTATATCACTGAGTCGCGAAATGCGAAAAGGCGCCTAGTTGTTTGGCCTATGATCATGATCAACGATCACATGGAGGTAGAAAAAGGGGAGAGCTAGCCTGTGCTAAGCCCCATAGGATTTCGGGGATTCTGTCCCTCGAGAAAAGGCGAAAAATTTACTATGTCGTAGTGGGTGTGTGAAAAAATCGGTATCATAGCATGGTTACAACACTTGGCCTACTTGGGCTCATGAACGAGTTGCGCAAAATCTCCATTCGTAACACTCCTAAAAAAGAGTAACCCCCTGTCTTATCCTTCCTAATCAAAAGACGAAGTTAAGAATGAAAAACCCTTATTGTGTGTGTGTGTGTACATGTGAAAATATGAATTATGTACTGGTTATAAATAAATATAAATACTAACTAACAACCAACGTTTTTCCTTTTGCACACAAGCGGAAGATTAACCACGGGAAATTATCAACTCATAGTATGGTGACTCACCATGAAGTGGGGGAAGGCTCCCACAATAGAGACGAAGAGTCTGACGAAAGGAGGGTAGTAGGGACCCCTCTAGATCTAGTCAATACTGTGAGGAGCCTCATGGTCGAATTACAAAGCTGTAAGGCTGACAATGAAAGTATGATGAAAGAACAAGAAAAGTAAACAGAAATTAACGCAGTTTTGCTGCAGAGTTTATCCAATCTAGAAAGACAAATGCAGCATGAACCTGAAACTCAGAAACATGGTCATATCAGTGGCCACACTGAGAGGAGCACCTCAAAAAAGGTCCACCCCAGAGGTAAAGGACAAGCATCAGATGATTCCCCTGAGAAGGAAGCTGGTGATTCAGAGGGCTCTTCTAGCAGCAGAACTAGTTCCTATTCCCGAAGGAAACAGAAGAAGAAAAAATCTTCCAAAGCTTGAAAATTTGAAGAATTCAGAAAGGCCAAACCACCCCCCTTCGACGGTGAAATAAAGAAGGGAGAGGAAGCAGAGGCCTAGCTGCTTGGACTAAAGAAGTATTTAAGAGTCCATGACTTTTCAGAAAATATGAAGGCCCGAGTGGCCACCTTCAACTTGAATGGAAAGGCTTCCATTTGGTGGGAAGACCTTAATAATGTGAAAGGGGTTCGCGAAGAGGACCTATCTTGGGAACAGTTTGAGAAATACTTCCGGAAGAAGTATCTATTGGAAAAATATTTCGACGAAAAGACTAAAGAGTTTTATGAACTCAAACTGGGACAACTCACTATAGAAGAATATGTCAACAAATTCCTTGATTTGTTGAGG
>JASDQU011441640.1:0-11223 GCA_032191745.1 Picea mariana
GAAACCACATCAATCCATCTTTATCATGTATCAATGACAACTCATTGATCCATCTTCAGCATATCAATGACAACTCATTGATCCATCTTCATCTATGCATTCCCATCAAGGAAAATACATATTATATTACATCAATCATCAATCAGTCAATCCTTTGACATCAATAAATCACTTGACATCAATCAATCAAAAAATTGGCATCAATGAAAACATCATCCAACAGTTGTTGACAGAGTAGAGTCATATAGACAAGCCGAGAGATATTTCTTCAAGGGACCCAGAGGAAACTTTTTACATTTTATGAGGTTGAGGATCAAGATGCTATTTCATGAGAAGAACATATTGAAGATACAGTAGATTGGTCGGATCTGGAAAAGATAATGTTTAAGAATTTAGACAGTGACAACTACACAGAGGCTGGACATACGCGTAGTGGGAGAGCATTCAGATAAGTTCATATTGCCAACCTATTTAAGCAGAACTATGGGGAAAAGAGTTTCTACAGTGGAGAAGAGGTAGATCTGACGGATGAAGAACATTCAGAACCTACTGAGACAGAGGAAGGGAAATCTTAATAACCTCATCGGGAAGAGCCAGAAACTTCAGGAACTGCGCAGACTGCTGAATTAAGTACTATTATCCCTCCTGATGATTCAATAGCATTAAGAAATGAGAGTAATCCAAGCCACCAGAGCGTTCAGAGCACTATCACTAGTAGTCCACCACATACTCAGTTAGGAACCCTAGGAATATCTATGGAAGATGAGATGAGGCTCCCTATTTTTAGGGGAGATGGATCTGAAGATCCTGATCAACACTGGTTCCTATGTGAAGCCATATGGAATATTAAGAATGTCACTGACGAAGCTATTAAAAGAACTCAGTTTAGTACTACCCTAAGGGATCGCACACTAAGATGGTACATGAAGTTTGTCCAAGGACTTTCATAGCCTAAGCTTCTGAATGAGATCAAGAATTTGTTGACTGCAGAGTTCAAGAAACCCAAGTTGGAGTCACAATGTATTACAGAGATGAAAGAGATCAAGCATAAGGTAGACGAACTTGTTTGGGAATTCGATCAGAGATTCAAGACCTTAACAAGCCGATTGACTTTTCAGAACCCAGATGAGAAGAACAAAGAATGGTTCATTGCTTCCCTCTTACCACACATTAGAGTTTCTCTGATGCAACAAAAGATTTCTTCGCAGGTTGAGGCACTGGAGAACGCCATGAATCTAGAATCAGCCCCTATGGGAGAATCAAGCTCGGGTATGAGTCAAATCTTGAGTCAACTAACTAGTTTGTCTCTGCAGGTCGAAGATATGAAAAAAGATAAGGGGAAATATAAAAGAGAAGACATCTGGTGTGTCAGATGCAAATCAGAAGGCCATGACAAGGAACATTGTCCCCTATTTCATGAATACTTGGCCTCTGGATCTCTGATCCCTTTGAAGCAAGTCACCCTAACCTGGTGTGAGGTATGCAGAAATAGACATCACGCTGGTGAGTGCTATTACATGCAAAAATATGTTCAAACACCCACAAATTTGTATTGCACGTTCTGTAAGTCTGTAGGGCACGATGATAGGGATTGTAGGGCTTATGATCTCTTGCACAAAAGGTCAAGAGACATATACAAAATTCAAGGTGAAGTACACTAAGAAGGAAACATTAGCAGTATAACTCCCCTTGGAGAGGAAACTTCAATCCTCGTGGTGGATTCATTGGATGAAGAAGACGAGGAGGTATGGGTCGAGTCCAAGGACAGGTCATTTGTTACAACTACGCACAACTAGGACACTTGGAAAGGGGCTATCATAACCCTTGTATCACTTGCATCTACTGCAACTCTTTGTAGCATGTCACTGAGGAATGTCCAACATTGTTGGATAAACTTCAAGAGAAACGGTGACCTCAGCAGAACCCGCAAGTGCAACTGATATATGCTGAACCTCACAGAGAAGACCCTAGAGTCATTGTTATTGTTATAACCCTATAATTTATAGGATCAATTGTTGATTGTATTTTTGTCCCTTCAGTTTTTTTGACTTGCAGAGACTACTACATCCTGAAAAAGAAAAGAAAAGAAAAGAAAGAGAAAAGAAAAAGAAAGAAAAATAAAATGAGAAAAGAATAAAAGAGGGCATAAAATAAATTAAATAAAGCCCCATGCAATAAAAATGGCTTGATCCATACAGTCTAAGCATGGACAAGTCCTTTTAAATTGATGTTGATAGGATTAGTGAATAAGCTTGGTTAAACTGTTTAATCTTGGCCAAGTAGATAGGCTAGCTAGTGAATAAATTTGACCAAGCTGCCTAATCTTGGTCAAATAACCCTAAGGTAGAGTAATTTCTTAGTCCAACAGTTTAATCTGGGCTAAATGTCATAGGGAAGTAGGATAGAACTTAGGTTAGAGCATAGGTTAGCTGGCTTGATTTCATTAAAACATGCATGATGATCGATGTTGAGTCATATCTTTGAAGTTTGAAAGTATGATTGCCTGACCCCCATGGTGACAAAAGAAGTGAAAGCTAAGAAAAACCACAAAAATACGCAAGCCTAAGTCCCCATTGCAGATATGATTTCACATTGGCAGATTAAAGAGAGTGCACAGATGAAAGACTGAGACACTGACGCTTAGATCTATGGTCAACAAGTCTTTCTGGAACCCCCCCGACCATTCTTCCTTTAACGGTGGGGGGGGCGAGGGTCCAGAATGATGAGTAACAAGAATGCACATCTGAACAGTTGAGGCATTGGTGCCTAGATCTACGGTTGAGATATAATTCCAGACCCCCCCCGATCGTTCTGCCTTTAATGGTGGGGGGCGGTCCAGAAAGTTCGTTAAAGGAAGCACTCATTTCCATGGTCCAACAACGGGCACGCGGATGGACTGCTGACAATAATTTTCGGACCCCCCTCGACCATTCTCTTTTTAACAATAGGGAGGGGGTCTAGAATGAAATGGTTTTCTGGCGGCCCCCCTACTCTAATGTGGCAAGAATCTATTGCACGATTTTGGTATACCACTGCCGTATCATGACATCGCTTTCCACTTTTTCCCCTACAAGCCCTATCTCATAAATCTTTTAGTCCATCCCCCCTATTTCACCCGTCACAAGTCCCCTCACCATTGATGATCTCCAATCAACACCCTCCACGTCACCTGGTCATACTCGTCACCCGTTTTTCACCTGCCATCTCAATCTCCAAATGACCCATTGGCCATTTATTACAGGTTAACTTATCCGTTAAACTTGTTGATTTGTCCCCCACGCCCAACGGGTATCCATTCACCCAAAACTATCCCTACTCCTTCATTCGCCCATTGCTCATCTTATCCTCACACCAGAAAGTTTCCTTGTCTCCTCTCTGATTCAATCAGCAGCCCAACCACAACCATTAACACTAACGTTTTGTTTGAATTGCAGGTATTCTTCACAGTGATGGCGCCAAAATCCAAGAAAGCAGAATCCGGGGAAATCCCTTTCCTCCCACCTCCTGTCAACCTTGACAAGATCCCATTGGCCGACAAAGATCATCTAATATTAGCCACAAGGTGCGAAGTTGACTTCGTGGATTTGCAGCCATGGCTCAAAGACACTTTCTTAGATCGGAGCAATGAAATCGGGCTCTGGGAGTCCAATCTTCCTCTATATCTTTTCCCCTAGGTCCATCATTTCCCTAAATTTTCCCTCAAATTCCAGGCTCATCACCTTCTCGACCAGAGAGCCATAGTCTCTTCATCAGGAGAAACTTTGTTCTTCATCACACCAGAGGCCATTGATTAGATGATGTAGATACCCAGAACTGAATTTGCCTCCCCTTTCAATCTCAAAATCATAACAGAGTTATACCAGAAACTATATTTTCCTCAAAGAGCCCAGATATTTGAATTTTTCCTCCCACAAGATGCTCAGTTCCCCAAGTCAAATCCCCCGTATCCTTCCTCCCTATTCTCAGAAAAGGGAAACCAAGTCATTTCATCACTTTGTTGTCTGCTTTGTTATTTTTTAGACGAATGGGTGGATGAACCTATATTGGGTTTTCTGTCCATTTTCTCTACTGAGGAAAAACCCACCACTCAGTTCGACTACAGCACTTTCCTAGCGGAGAACATTCACGCGCAGTTTTCAAAGTTCGCCATAGAGGGCATGTTCCAGTACTCCTCCATACTATCTTACATGTTCGTCTTCTTTCAAGCAAATAGGTTCTCTTTCTCGATGCAAAAAATGTACAAGGACGGGAAGCCGCAGGCAATAACATCTTGGACTTCGTTGCTCAGACGAAATTCCACAGAGTTGAGTTTCAAATAGTTCATCGAGTAGTTTTACCACCCAGTGGTGATCATGCTCAGTGGTAGACCAAAACCAAGAATAAATGAGGATATTCAAAGGATTTTACACCTCTCAGACATTGCAAAAACTGGAGATTGGTATCTTCACCAAAATCACACTGAGATCAGAATATATGGATGTGAGTTAGCTCCATACAAGTTGCCCAAGTATTTACCCATGAGGATTTTTTCCCTGGAGTACATAAGACAGATGATAAATTTAGACGACATACACTTTGTGTCTTTGAAGAAGAAACAACATCTCAGAATTAAAGGGAAAGTAGGGTCTTTTATCTGCAATATTCGAGGTGCGGAGGAAGAAGCAAACAGGTTTCTGAAGGAAATGAGGTCCGACACTAGTTTCCTGTGGAAACATGACCCGTGCGAGATCATTTCGGAGATGAGGGTTAAGAATAAAAACATTCCATATGTTCATTCACCCAAGCCCGAAATGAACACTCTGGAAGAGATAGAACAACAATCTCCTCCTATTGTTATCTCACAAACAAACATGCCACAGGTTCCAAAGGAGAAAATGCCCAGGAAGGATACTTCACCTTCTGTCATCGAAGTCTCGACCAAATATTTCCAATTACACACCAAGAGGCCAAAACCCAGTCATACAACTGACACGGCTAGTGAAAAGGGAACCCAATCCACTACAACTATGAAATATGATCAACCACCACTTATCTCTAGCAGCCAGTAGATCACATCTACTTCTTCATCCAAGAAACATACGGATACTTCATTAATCAACCAACCAAAACAAGGAGGCGTCAAATTGAGCATTTTTGAGAAATATGACCTGGTCAAGAAGAGGAATCAAACACTGACCAGTAGCACTTATGTTCAGTTTTGGAAACAGACATCCACAACACATCATAGACTGTTGTTTGCATTTGATACAGAGAAAGGTAGAATGCACATGGATTTTCCACAGGAACAGGTGCCCAACCCAAAGGCAATCAATGACTACAAAAGGGAAACATTCGAGTTCCACACCAGAGATGTGCACCCAGATGATCAAATAGATCTGCACAAGCAAACTAGAGAAATGGTTTTCTCCACTTTGGCAAATGATTCTACTTCGGATGATAAAATAAAGGTCTCTCTGAGCAATGTTTAGACACAGTTAAAGTTAGAAAAGATATCATCCTTTTCAAAGGATAACAAAATTAAAACGTTGGAAGAATTGGTCCTCAAGATCGGGTATGACCCCTCGAATGTGAAAGTAGTCGAAGAGATGCTCAAAAAGAAAAATGATGATATAACATCTCTGAGGAAACAACTAAAACTTCCACCAACGAAATATGCACAGACAAAGGAGATAGCTGAGACAAAAGGAGAGAAGGACGAGATGCTCAAGTTGATCATGGAGTAGAATGCACAGTTGAAAGAGATGGAAGAAGAACTGGAGAGGTCAGTGAAGGAGAAGGAACCATCAATGCCTATGGAAGTCATTCCATTGAGCACAGTTCCACTCACAGGGGTAAGCACAACATTTGTAGCAAACACCTCCACAACAAAAATTCCCTCAACAACTCCACTAACAACTCTGGAAAACACTGTGGAATTAGCTAAATCCATGGAGGAAATGGACTTGCAAGAGACATAAATTAGCAGACTAAAAAATGAGTTTGAGGATCTTCAGCAGCTCAAGTCTTCTTACCAAACAAGCTACTCCATGGAGAAGCAAACATATGACAAGCTCAAATAGGAATTGCAGCAGCCTTGAAAGCAAAAGGTGGTGGGCAAGACACTTATTGAGGCCAAGGAAAATATTTGGATGGATATCTCCAAATCCATAAATGAAATATGGCCTATGGTGCAAATCATGTTCGAGCAAAAAGAACTGGTATAGAGGAGCAGGCAGGCTATTGAGAAAATAAAAGGAGAGCTGGGAGAAATGCCCACAGAAGCCACTGAGATCATTAGATTCCTGAATTCAAAAACCAAGGAAGAATTAGAGGATTTGAAGATTGAAGACAGGATGGAAACCATCCTCGGAGTCAAGAGGGTTCTGACCAAAAGAGGACTTATGCTGCAGTTGGAAAAGAAAGTCCAGACTATGGATGCAGGAGTTCAAATATTTTTCAGTAAGATCAAAGCTTTGCAGAAGAAAGGTCTTCTGAACTTAATGGTCCTAAATGATAAGTTAATGACCCTTCCTGATTATAAACAAAAGATGGCCGTAGTGGCCAAAGATAGTTCAAAATTTTCGGGAATACAGGGCGTCATAACAGGAAATGCATTCATAGAAACTTTGCAGCCAGACATCAGCATACAGCATGAGATCTAGTATATTTTCATCGTCAGGCCAACTTTTTCCAAGTACATAGAGATGGATGAAATATACTGAAGATTACTCAAAGTCATTATTCCCAGTCAGCTACGATGGGAAGAGCTATGCAATTTGATCGAGTAGGAGATGAGGTGTCCAAGTCTCTACAACAATCAGATCATACAAAGTCCTACAGATGACTCACCGATGACCTTCCCCAAAATCATCTTGAAGAATTCGACACATCATTAACAGTCCCTAAATTTTTGTATCTTGTTGAGTTAGTTAGTTAAATTTAGAATCTGCCACGTCTTGATCATTAATGACATGGTCGTTGTAACTTTTATTATAAATATTTCCAACTTAGAAGTATTGAGAGGTTGTTGATATTTATGCTCGAGCAAGCTCTAGTTGCTATAATTTTTATCAAGAAGTTATTCTAGTAATACAAAGAGAAGTTTCACAGGATTCCCACGTGTCAATTGTTGGTGAAGTTCCCTCTGTCTGCGTACAGGTTTTTCCTTCTCAGCTATCATATTGTCTTTCTAAATCTAATCTTTAAAGGAATTCAAAGTTGCAGAATTTACCATTGTGTACTTTGTTCTTAATCTTTTATAGATTTAAATGTTTTTCCTCTGATGTTATAACAAAGAAATTCTTAAATTCTTTTTTGTTTTAACTGATATCTCACCTTTTCAGCAATACACCATTTTTATTCCTAAAGAATCCAGCATTAGCACTATCTCGACCTGTGAAATGAATCTTGTAAAGGTTGTCTTTAACTTCTATTTTTTTAAAAACAAACCCCATAGCCCAATGGAAGCGTAAGTGATATTCAACCACTTCATTAAAAAACAATACAAACAACTCGGTTGTATTCTTTCTAACTAGCCTAAAATCTTGAAAACTCAAACAAATCTAAAACTCACAGAGAGATCCCTCTTCGAAACTGGTAGGGCTAGCTTCCAGTTTCAAAGCGGTTGGTTAAGGCTACCTCTGATAAGTTTCTTCTTACCTCATAACAACCTCTGATAATTTACAGAGTGATAACATAAATGGCGACCATACTGGGGACGAACTGAAACAAACTTTCCACCCCTTGTTTTCTTTCCCCTGGAACAAAGACGACTTTGTTTCTGGAAAAAACGCAAACCCTAATCTTTACCTAGAAATAATGTTAAAAGGTTGTTAAAGTTTTTGTATAAATAACAAAAATCTCCAAAGGTAGAATAACATCAACAGTTTTGGCTCCCAAAAGAATTTCTACTAGATCTCATCCTAACCCAGAACCTGCAATAGTAATAGATAATCCTGAAAGACTACTCAGGAAGAAAAGAACTACAGAAATTTCGAGGAGTAACAACCCAATTCCGAGGTATTTTTCCATTCTAGAAAATTCAGTTGTTCTTCCAGACCTTGAGTCTGAGATAGCCTTTTGAACAAGTCTTTTCAGGACAAAATTTGACAGTTTTGTCAGTGAAACGATCTTAGACCAAACCGTTTTTCATCCCAGGACCCCTAAGATACTTTCTCCTAGAGTTGAAGTTGAGCAACGTTTTCACTCCAAGACTGATAATCTCTAAGACCTAGTCGCAAATATTGGTTAGGCCTTAGACAAGCTCCATCTTCAGCAGTCCATCGAACTTCCTATTTTATCCATTGCTGTAGTTTCTGCTAAAATTACACCAAGTCACTCCATTCCTCCAAGCCCTTCATCCTCTATATCTTCAGGAATTTACTCTCCTGTCACACAGGTTGTTGTTCAGCCTCCTCCACCAATCATGGCGGCAATATATGCTCCATTGGTATTGGTTGCTCCTTTACATGACATGCCCTGATATTATCAAACTAGACTTCTGCAGTTTGATAGTACCGGCCCCTTCAATGCACAACAACATGTTGACAAAATGAACGATTACTTTGACCTGCAAGAAATTGACGAAGTTGATGTGCAGATGAGATTATTTGCACAAAGCCTAACTGGGAGGTGAAAAAGTGGTTCAAAACTTTACGTATTGCTACCATTACTGACATTACTATTTTCCATCAGACTTTCCTACACCGGTGGGAGGTAAAGAAAAATCCTCTCCAAATTCTGATGGAGTATGAGAACATTAGAAGGAACCAAGGAGAGACAATGTAAGATTACTGCACTCGTTTCAATAATCTATACAATACTATCTCGATTGAAATGAAACCACCATAATTTTTAGCATTAATAAAGTTCCCTGATGGTTTTGATGATGACATGTCATATCAATTAAGGGAAAGAAATGTAGCAACTCTGGAAGAAATGCAAAAAAGTGTCGTCGGTGTAGAAGAAAATCTTTTGGCGAGAAGGGCCAGGTAGAGAACATAAAAGAGGGTCACCATTAAGGAAGAACCTTCTACTTCCTCATCTGATGCCAAACTAGATTCTCTAGCCAGAGCTATGGAGAAAATGATGGAGAGACTCACCATAACTGACAAGAACCCACCTAGGGAGAACCAAGCTACCCCTCAAATCAGAAACCCCAACTTTAGGAGAAATCCACCTCAGATTAGACAAAGAGATCCTAGGGATCAACGGGAACAAAGGGGACCTGAGCAACAAATTAGACCACCTCTCCAGGAAAACTATGTTGATGATGGGGAGGAAGTTATTGAGGATTTTGATGATGCTCATATAAATCTAATGGGTGATCATGATCACAATCATGAGTCTATTTTCCTCACCGAAGAAGAACATGAAATCTTTCTCTTTTTGCAAACAGAGGTGAATGAGGAAACTGAGAAAACAGAACAAAAATCCTTTGAGAACGCTATAATGGAGGTTCATAGGAAATATAACCTGAGGAGTAAGAAGACTAATGAGAATTCTCCGAAGAAGGCTGCTAAAATCAAGAAAACCTTAGAAAATCCTCCCAAGAAAGCCCCTGGGCATAATGATGGTAAATCTCTTGCGTAAAAAACTCCAGAAATTCTTAAGAGAGCAAGTTGGAAAGAAGTTTCATCAACCATTCAAACAGTTTCACCTGTCCGCAAAGTCTCTGTTAATAAATCAGAAGTATAGAGTTTAAACAAAAACACCTCTCTTTTTAGCCTTGAAGGGGAACTAGCAAAATTGAAGATTCCCATTCCCCTCTCCGAGTTGATGAACAAGAACGCTTATAGGTCTCAGGTGATAAAAGATTTAAGTATCAAACCTGATATGGGTACCAAAGCCTTGAATGTTGGATCTGTACTCCACTTTGACACACTAAACCTTACTGATGACCAACCTGAGCTCCTATTTGGTCCTGAAGTTGACGGTCAAACTGATAATGGCGTCATGGCCCCTTTTTACATCAGCCTAAATATCCATGATCTGATATTGCACAATGCTATGCTAGATTCGGGTGCTTCTCATAACCTAATGCCCAAAGACATGATGGAAAAGTTGGGACTTGAGGTCACCATACCTTACAAATATTTGCATTCTTTCGACTCCAGCAAGGTCAAATGTATAGGCCTGATTAAAGACTTATGTATCACCTTGGCTCAAATCCTGGCAAAAATTTTGGTGATGGACATCATCGTGGAAGACATCCCCCCAAAGTATGGTATGTTTCTATCAAGGTATTGGGGAGCTAAATTGAGAGGAACCCTGCAGCTAGATATGTCCTATGCCACCATTCTAGTTTTTCGGTCAACAGAGAATACTTTACAGAGAAACAATGATGAAGTATATGGTTAGTAGTCAAGAAAAGCCACACAATTACCCACTATATTTCACACACTCTGACCTGGATTCTTTTATTCTATATAACGATGGTGATCTTGAAGAACAAATCGCACAACTGGAAGATGATGCACCTGATCCAAAAGATGATAAAGCAACTGTCGATGTAAGAAACCCCATGGTTGAGGAAAATGAGGAATTTCCAGTAGACTTTTGGAGCATGGACTTCGATGGTGCTGTGAGTAAAGAAGGAGCTGGAGTCGGAGTGTGGATGTATAACCACAGGTCAAAGTACTCCGAGAATCATTCCTATAAACTGAACTTCCAATGTACTAAAAACATAGTCGAGTATGAGGCTTTAATGCTCAGCCTGAAATTATTGAAGAAAGTTGGTGCTAAGAAGATAATGGTAAGGGGTGATTCTGAATTAATTATCAAGCAAATAAAAGGTGAGTATGCAGCAAAACATCCCAGACTTAGATCCTATAGAAATGTTGTTTTAGATGCTCTCCAATGCTTTACTGAGGTTGATTTGCAGGTGATGCCTAGAGGACAAAATATACTCGCAGATGGACTGGCTACGTCAGCAGCTACTTGTAAAATCCCTTTTCATCCCACTCACAAGTACACAGTGGAGGTGAAGTGCAGACCCACCATTCCTAACAACATCAGATATTGGAAGGTATTTGGAAATGATAATCAAATTGAAGATTTCCTACAATGTAAAAATGATTTCGAATGTACAAACATAGATTTAGAATAGGATGAAGAATTTGTAAATAAATCTATTTTTGAGAATGGTAGAGTAAATACAATAGTTGCTGAAGAAATCAGTGAAAATGATGTAGATTCTGATATCCTGCAGTTGAAAAATAATGTGTTACCTAGAGGGTTAGTTCC